>SNQJ01S0025060.1:38907-65483 GCA_010110895.2 Picea sitchensis
TTGTACTGGTCCTCTACCTATTAATGTGTTTTGCATAACATTGTTATTTTCTCATCAATGGAATAGTGATTGTGTGACAATATCTATTATAACCTAATCCTAGTACTTGGCACAACAATACCTACAATGTTGATGACTTAAATTCCTACATTGAAGACTCACTGACTGATAATTTGTCCCAAGAAGTTGTGGCTCTCTCCACTAGTAAACATGGTGAGGTTGAGTTGGGCTAATTGGTATTTTCCACTCAATGGTTCACAACCTTTAGTTTTAATAACACATTCTCCATTTTCCTTCTAGGTGGTAGATGTGTCAATCCTTATGTAGTTATCTTATTTATCAATGAGACTTATGTCTTCTTTCTTGGGATCTACAACTCCAAGTAGCTCAACTACACTCCTATAATCAAGTATGGTTGGCATAAAAAAATGCATTATATCTTTCTAAACACCATCCAAATCAACAACAAGAAGCTCATCACCCGTATCTTTGCTCACCTTGGCTCCATAATCATGTCATACTTGTATTATGCAACACCCTCTTACGATCCTCAACACTTATGTAAAAGCATCTGAGGTAAGGAACTTCATGCATATGCCTTTTGTAAATCCTTTCGATGTTTGCTTTGATGTCGAGACCATATCTTAGATGAGAGTTGGACCAACCTTCCCACCATCAATTTCATTTTACACAACAATGTGACAAAATGGAGAATTTTAGGGGTGAATTCCATGGTTCAGTCAAGTGCCATAGAGTGATGTCCCTTGCATTCCTTAACACAAGTTATCATGGGAGTTATGAATCTGATAGCTCCCATTATCATCAACACGTCAAATGTAGGAAAACCTTTTGTAGTTCAATATCACAAACATTCCACTAGGCTTCTCTTCCATGTTGTTAATCTTTTATATTACTTGCTCCAATTTTAACTTCACCCCCACCTTCACGAGTAATACCTTTCAACTTTCAATTTTGCTTGTTATAAAAATATATTAGTATTAGGACGATTGTACAATGGGTGAGACTATACATTAAAATGAAATGAGTTGTAATATGCATACTACCAAGTAATAAGCAAAAATAGATATTTGTAAACATTATTCTAATAATTCATTATTCATTATTGCATATGTTAATAAAAATAATATCGAAGTCCTAAGTGAAATATTCTAAGTCTTACATCATATTAAAAAGATAAAGTATCTTGAAAGTCTCTGGAATGGCATGTCTTTAGAGTGATAATATATTTAATCTAATTTAGAAACGATATCTTAATGGATACAAATAGATTATGATAATGGGTTAAGAGAAACATAAATCCAATCTGTAGTTATTGTCTCCATCGATTGCAAAAATCAAATAGGCATAAAAGCAATTATGCAACTAACTCGTCAATATCCACATAAAAGGGATGAGATCAATTAAATCTAGAACTGAAAAAAAAATACTACTAATATTAAATAAACTCAAACATAAAATATATTTCTTATTAAAACAACAAAAATCTATTTAAAACAATTTAACCCATCAATTACTATAAAAGATATATTTCTTATTAAAACAACAAAAATCTATTTAAAACAATTTAGCCTATCAAAAATTATACTAGATTACTATGAAAAAACTATAAAGCAAACACCTTCTCTAAACAATTTGTTTTTGTTATGATACCCTCAAAAGAGAGAATGTTCCTCCTCATCCCCAAGATTAAATTAGTTAGTTAGAAAATATTATGTGACACTCCATAGGAAAGGAATGGCATTTTTATGATACCCTCAAGTGAGAGAATGTTGTCCCCATCCCCAAGATTAAATTGGTTAGTTAGAGAATATTATGTGACACTTCATAAGGAAAGGAATGGCATTTTCACCTTTCGAGCACCTTGGTGTGACGGTTGGTCATATATGTTTGAGTGTGGAAAATGCAACTATATTTTATAATTTGGAAGAAAAAAAATTATAAATTTATATTATATTATTTTTAGGTGATATATTTTGAGAAAAAAAAATATTTTATTTCAAGGATGATATATGAGATCTTTTTGTTTTTGGGATAAGAGATTATTTTTGCATCGATTTGATTGCTAAAGTCTATGGAGGTGTACATACTCTACAAACTTTTGGATTTGAACATGTGACTTCTCATAAAGAAACACATATTCTTAACCATTAGGCCCACATCTTATTAAAAGTAAACATGTCATAAAGTAAAATTTAACCCTAAAAAAAAAGTAACAATTTTTCTTCTCAACCACTTAAATTACACCCATTGACAAAAAAACATATTACATTTATAAATAAATACATTGAAATTTTAACAAATTTCAAATTTGTTAAAATTAAGTAAAAACATTGTTTTAAATTTTGTTAGTTTTTTAATATTTTTATTTTTATTTTCAATCACCACTAACAACTTAAAAAAAACTTTTTATATAAAAATTCAATTAAAAAATATTTTAAATCTTTTAAAGTTATTTAAAAATAGTAATAATCAATTATTTTCCACTACCATTGAAAATTTTCAAACTCCTATTTTAAGCCCCAAAAAAAACATTTGAATATCATATTAAATTGTTCCCTTATAAATTCATCATTGTATAATGTATGTATTTATTTAAATTTTATTTTAATCAATGGTGCAAGTTCCTCCTCCTTCAAATCTCAATGGTGCAAGTTCCTCCTCCTTCAGATCTGGTGAGGAGCTCTGATAAGGTTTCCCCTTATTTCCTTACATATTCCTCTTGGTAATGGAAGGCCTTAGCTAGACACTAGTGGAGACAAGAAGGATGTGGTCCTTCCAGGGTGTCAATTTTGGGAATTTAATTAGATTATTTCATATTTTATATTTTATTTGTAGATGATCTATTAATCTTATGTCAATGTGTTACAGCAAATTGTCTTGTTTTAAATAATATACTAACTAAGTTTAGTGTAGCAATGAGGATGTTTGTAAATGAAAGGAAATTAGTTATCTATCTACTTACAGTCAAGGAAGAGCATAAACAATTATTCTCCTCCTCATTTCCATTTGATCTCAAGAAGATTGAGGACAACCTAAAATATTGTGGATTTATCATCAAGGCAAATAATTATGGGGTTGTAGATTGGTTGTGGTTGGTCTCAATAGTGGAGTGCAAAGTAAACCAATGGTGTAATCGGTGGATATCTAGGGGAGGCAAGTTAGTACTTATCAAATCAGTGTTGGAGGTGATTCCTATCTTTTAGCTCCTTTTGACTTTGATCCTGTTGACAAGTGGAAAAATTCCCTCCTGCAACAGGGGATAACTACCCGATCACAAGCCCCAATTATACTTGTTTTCCTTTGGGATGGTAGTTTCCAACTGATATGTGGACTCGGTTTGCCACTCAAGATATTTGATCTTTGGAAAAGAGACTTGATCAATGAAGCTCTGATCTAACTTAACCTAGATTTGTAGAAAAGAAAAAGTTGTCTACTAATCCTATCTCAATTGCGAAGAAAGGCTAATTACACATGTAGATAGAAATGATTGATTATCTAGGCTTAGAAGGATTTCTTTATCCTAAGAATATTTAAGCATGGTAACTATGAAGCTAGAAATAGATAACAACAGTTATATCTACACTTATAGTGATAGTCCAAGAAGAGTTTAAGTTCTTTTTAAAGCACAGTAACGAGAACGACGATCTCATAAACTAACTTAAAAAATAATGATTATTTATCTACATCATGTAAGAAATAATCTAAGCATATAGATGGTTCTTATAATAACTAACAATTTGAACAATAAAACAAGAACATCAAATAAAAGAAGAGAATAATAATCGATAAGATCTTAGAAGAAATTCTCCAAGCAAATCAATGGTAAACACACATACACAAACTATCATTAATCATACAAATAATCTTAATGGCAACTAAGGTATCTCTTATTTGATATACAATCATTTGATAAGTTCACGGAATTATGGAAAGAATTAACATGAGACTTAAAGCAAAGGAATTTGCAAATAATTGATAAAAATGCAATTACCACAACTTCACATTACTCTTAAATGAACTCATCAAAAGACAAGGTCTTCAAAATTTAATTTAAATTGATAAAAATAGAAGTATGAGTCTCTAGTCTCCAACCCCTTCTCCATTTTTCAAATTACAATAATTAGGAATCAAATATCCTAGAATTGAAGACAGTTTCCTCTTTTGCTTCCACTACCTTGTACATGTGTCAACTTAATTTGCTAATTGATATCAAAGTGAGATATCATCATTGCTAGTTGTATTTTCCATGTTGACTCTTCTTTCTTGTTCTTGAATGCAAGATTGTCATTGAGTAAATTTTTCTATCATCGGTGAAATCAAAGGTGGATGAGGAATATCCCCATCCAATTTACACTAATAGATATTTTTGGTGATATCTTCATGTTCTGATTTAAACTTTGATAGGAAAGTATCAACGGAATTAAGGCATTATGTTGGTCAGGTGATAAACTCCTTGACAACTTCCATATTCTAGAAATTGAGTTGTGTGATCCCATCTGCTTATGAGATTTTCTATTGGTTCACACCTGCAAGACAATTTGATAAAGGTACTGACTGACCAAGAAACTATACATGATGCATCTCATGGTCTTCAATGATGTCTAGAGCTAGATCCCAAAGATTTGAACAACTCTTGTTGGTTTCTTTGATCAAATCATGTGAAAAAATACATTTAGTACACCAAGAATCCGGTGAATCGTGTACTTGTATTTTTTCTTCCTCGGTCATTATAGAGAGATCTTTAGGTAAATTGATACCCTTTGTTTCCCATGCCTTCAATTCATCCAAGGATTTATGAGCAACTTTTTGTTTCTCAAACAATGTTTGAGATTTTGTAGTGAATTGTAGCAGTTGGTCATGTTGTCCTTTGATTTCATTTATCTTGGTATAAAATAGCTTATGAAGAGAAGCTAATTTATCGCTTATCTCTATTGCTTCTATTTTTAACAGTGTTGAACTCTTATGCTTAATCTTCAATTCATTTATTTGGGCCACTAAAACATTAACTTGATTTTCATGGTTCTTTCTCATCTCTTTCTTCTCTTCTAGAAGAATAGCTAGTTTCCTAGCATGTTCTGATTTGATATCATTTGTTTCAGCCCTAAGTTGTCCAATGGTATTAAGAGATACCCTATTCTCTTTTGTCAACTGATCAATTTGAGTCCGGTGCTCTTTAGACAAGGTAGTCTGTTGAGAATTCAATAATTCTTGCAATTCCAACACCTGTTTATTTTATTGTCTTAATTGAGTTATAATTCTACTCACTGGCCATTTATTTGCATCAGCAAATGCCCCCGAGGCATCAACAACTTCTTCTGCAAAATCCTCTTAATTTAAATGTGCATTGTTTCCTGTGTGGTCTCCTCATGCTATGTAATCTTTCTTTTCTTGGTTTTCCTTTTCACGATTGTCTTTTTTGTATCATTGAAGGAATAGGTATTTAGTGACAGAACAATTTCTTGAATTAGTTGAAGACTATAGAAATCAAGAGTTGTAGATATTAGTATGCTTGGGATGGAAGTGATGGGGGTAGTGTCAATAGCAGAGACAATAGTGACAACTATTGACTAAGTGTTCTTAGTACCTAGATTAGTATTGCTTTCAATTTTTACTTCAACAGTTTTCACAAGGGTTTGTGTTGTAGCTTTGTTTTGATCCTCCTTTCCTGTTACATTATCTTGTTGATCTTGCTTGCCCACTTGCATGTCAGTGGTAGAAGTATTTTGATCTTGCTCTATCTCATATTTAATTATGCATCTTCCTCTTCATCAACATTTATTTGGATATTACCTTGTTTTTTACCTTTCTCCTTTAAAAAGGCCTTTTTCTATTGAATTGCCAATCAAGAAATTCTTGCATTTTGGGATTAGTCCTCAACTCATGAAATTGTTAAGATACTTCTTGGTAATTAAAATCTCTCTAGAAAATGATATCAAATGGTTCATCCTCATGATTATATGCTTTGACATTCTTTACCATGCTGCAGTATTTTTTCACAAGACCCATTGGGTCATGTCTTTTGAAATTACCCTATGCTAACCATATTCCTTCCATTTGTTCTACATCTTTCATAACATGTTTTGCATACAACAAAGAGTAAATGTCCAGTGGAATAACGAAAGATGACCATTGTTTTTTCTAAGTCTTTGAAAGAGAGGAAACAATGCAAACACCAATAGTTTGATATGCAATTTCTATAAGCATCAATCTATCTGGAACATACCATGGTAAAATATGAGTTGCTCCTTCACATCCATAAATCCTTATGTATGAAAATTCTTCATTAATAAACCAATCACCATTTTCTTTAATATAGTTGATAGATTCTTGAGTGAACCTTGGGGCTGGTTGATTTTTCATAATCATGTGCAGAGGGACAATAAAGTGATTGTAGATTTCATAAAAGAAATTCCTACAGTTTACTACCCACATTTTAGAACAATGTATGTGAATAGCCTCTTTGGAAGGGGACAAATTCCAAGCCAATAAAGGAAATGGGGTGACTACACAAACAACATCTATTAAATAACTTGACATAAAGAACCCAGGGCAATACCCTGGAGGTGCTTCTTGCGATTTCTTCACCTCTAGTCTGATATTAGCAGAGAGGATGTGAGCCCAGTGGAAGATTTCTCCTTTGAGAACCTGGTGGATAAGGGGAACCCATCCCAATTTAAACTTAAAATAGTCATTTTCACCATATAGGAGACAAAGCATGATGGCTACTAGCATGGGAGGTTTCTTTAATCTTGGAATAGGGTATATCTTGTCTGAGATAATTTTAAAATAAATGGAATCATACCACCATTCCCTGATCAAATCATCCATTTGCATTTCTTCCTTTTCAACCTCCTTCTCAATGAAACTATTACTAAAATTTTCATCTAAACAAATTTTGGGTGACCCTAATTTATACATATTGGAGATGCCTTTTGGTCTAAATGACCCAACAACTTTCCAAGCAGAATTCATAATAGTGCAAGTAGAGATATCAATATAAGAAAGGATCGATTGTACCATATCATAATAAGGTAGAATTGTTGTTCTGGTAGCTATCTTATGTAGGAAAGATTTCTTGATATCAACCAAGTCATCAGTGTTACACTCATACGCATCTGCAAAGTCTCCATCTCCAATGAATTTGTAAATATCGCTCCATTACATGTTGTTGGTGGCTCTTGATTTGAAACAAATATCTGAGAAGAATGTTGAATTCGGGTTATTTTCAATCTCTTCAGCCTCATATTTTATTTTTTTTGCTTTACCCTTCCTGGTCATCTTGCCATCAAGAGTACCTGTAAAAGAAAACCAGGGTGAGATTTGAATACAAAATACTTTGTTTTACTAATTTTATTAATGATATAAACAACAAAACTAACTGGAAGAAGAAACTACGAAGAACTCTATGTCTTAAGACTTTTGAAATCATGCATTTGAAATTAAATATCAAACTCAGAGACACTATGTGAATAAAAAATAGAGCGGAAGGTAACATATGTGAGAATTCATGCTGTGTATTTAATCTTAATTGATTTCACAATGCTCAATAAATTCGCTTAATTCACATTAACAATAGTGGTTTGAGTTATTGAATGGAGAAAAGACAATTTTGTTTTCAAAAATGCAAGGCAACATTCGTAACCAGGCACTAGCTCACTGAGGATATATTAGATATTAAAACTTTCAAAACAATGGTAAGACCCGACCTGGTTTAATTATGTTAATCACTCACATTATCTGACATAATATTCTAATTAATCACACCAGGGGGGTACCGGAAGACCAGGCTTATTATTTTGAACATAACAAAATGTGTGGAGAATCCTGGTCTGGTCTAACTTATTCATCAACTCATCGACTCACTGGAAGATCGAGACACTGGGAGAATAGTAGATTATTTAAAAAGTTAGAACGAAAGAAAAACCTGATCTGTTCCAACTAGATAACTCGGGCACTGGACCATTGGGGATCGGGAAAGTTAAAGTAAAGTATTGAAGAAAAGATGATCCCAACCACCGGATCACCGGTCCATTGGGCCACCGGGAATCTTCAAGACTAGAATTTATTCTTTAATTATTTTTTTATTTAAGGGGTTTTATTAGGAGGCTTTAAATCAAATTAATAATTGTTAACCAAACACCAAATAATGAATAATAAAAAGAAATCAAATCATAACAAATAAAAAATTGTAAGGGACCCATTATTTATTTATTCACAAATTAAAAATAATGGGGGGTTGTTGTATAGGTCACAACAAATCCCAAAAGGAATCCTTACCCGAATCTGAAAATTTTTGCTTCATTTATCTCTGGAAGGGTGGCTTGGAATATAAAGGATCTCATCTTGCAAATTGGAAAAGCTTTTCAAGACCCAAAGCTTTTGGAGGATGGCGAATAAAGGACAAGGTTATGTTTGGTCAAGCGCTTGCACCCAATTCCCTATGGGTCTTACTGACATAAGAGAGCCTCTGGAGTCTCATTCTAACAACCAAATACATTTCCCCACTCTCAGTAGTGGATTGGATCCACCAAATAAACAAGAACATAACAAATGCATCAACACAATGGAGGGCATTAATACAAGCATTCATGTTGATTGGTAAGCACCTAGTGTGGAAGATCGATAATCGAACTTAGGTGAGAATATGATCAGATGCAATTGTCAGATGTGGAGATAGAGTGTTCTTGGTAGAAGACTTTAAACTTGCCTTATGTCTGAAAGGATATTGTACTCTAACCCAGGTTGCCAATATGAAGACTTCATCCATTTGGGAMCAGAACTAGTACTCTGCCATGGAATTGGATTTAGAACACAGTCGGTCACAAGTTTGTTTTAATTTCACATCATAACTAMAAAGAGTGCACATCCACRTGTTGAATTCAATTGATGAACTAGCTTTGGTTTTCCATCTATCTAGTGGGCTATATTCAGCAAAACTGGGATATCATTCATTGATGAACAAGGGGATGAAATAATTCACTAGTGGTATATCTATCTCCAGAAAATAAAAGGGCCTCCAAAACCAGTCCTCTTCTTCTAACTAATACTCAAAGGAATATTCCTCACATGGGATCACCTACAAAAAAGTGGTTAGGGTTGGGGATTTGTTACCTTTGTAAAAACATTGAGGAATCCAACATTTGAACCTATTCTTAGAATGCGACTTTGCTAAATAGATGTAGAAAGAAGTGGAGGAAAATTTGGGGACCACACTTCTGTGGTCCAAAGATAATATACAAGAATGCTTTAAGGATATTTGTTCGAACCCAAGGTTTCATTCGTGGAAGTTCCTCCCCATTCTGGTTTTGTGGGGTTTGTGGTCAGCTCAAAACACTAGCCTTTTTTAGAACAAAGTATTTCCTACTATCAAAGTCTGCCAACAGGTGCTTGCCCTTCTTCAGTTCTATAAGGCCTCACTAGCTCCAAAAATCTCTAGAGTATTTGAACCTCTTCCCATAAATAAAAATAGCCCCTGGGGTTTCTTCGACGGGGCATGCCAAGGAAATTCAAAGACTCATGGCTTAGGCATATTAATAGTTCTCTCACCTTCTCATCACTTTCATGGAAAAGACAATATTGGATCAAGCACCAACAACTTGGTGAGTTCTCTGCTCTATTTTCTCTTCTAAAAATGGTAGACATAAAGAAGGTGTCTGATATTCATATTTTTGATGATTCAAAACTATGTATAGACTAGATGAAAGATGTAGTTGAATTGTCCCATCTGGAGCTCCAATTGATGAGACAAAAATTGAAAACTATGGCCAGACGGTTCAATGATATTCATTTCACTCATATTTTCTAGAAACAAAACATGGAGGTCAACTCTCTATCGAATGAGGCAATTTTTATGAACGCTAATGTGGTTCAATGGGAAGAATTCTCGAAAAAATGCTTGGTTTATAAATCAGAAGAATCTTTTTTTCTAATCTCATAAATTTGATTTGTTATATTTTGAAAAATCCATTAATGTATTTTTTGAACATTTAAGATCCTCTTACTAGTTAATGTATTTTTTGAACATTTAAGATCCCATCAGGGCCCCTGACAAGTGACGAGGAGCCGATGAGCCACCCTGACTCGCGACCGATGAGCCATCGTCGATGACCACCACCCCTCACACATTTAACCGATGACTTACTACAGCGTAGGATCCGTTGAAAGGAGGTACCCTTCCTCACATGGGTAATTAACATCCCATATTTTAAATTCACAATGGCTAGCATGGAAGGAAGGAGGAGCAGACAACTTGATTATAATTTTTCTTTGAAGCCCGAGCAAAGGAGGAAGGCTCCGGTACAATAAATGGCCTACCAACGCCTCTATCCAGACTGGGAGTTCTTCCAGTAGTCGGTGGCTTCCTGCCCTCGGATGTATTTGCCTTCCACCGCAAGACTCGCAGAGGCTCTAATTGGTCCTTTCTAACTCTGCTCTTCTTTAACTCCGGCATCTATGCTAGAATATGGTCAAAGAAGAGGCACACCCTCTGCCGAGGTTCGGGCCTGAAGCACAACGCATCGTAGGCGCAGGGAGGAGGAGAGCTCTGATCTGCCTTGCTCGCCTCCCATCCCTCGTGAAAAAGCAAGTAACGGGTTGAGGGACCAAGCAAGCCTCACTCCTATTGTCGTAGCAAGACGCCGGCAAAGCAGCAGAAATAAGAAGGCGACCAACAACCCGTGATTTGCCTACCGGTTGTGTCAGGGAGGAGGACCCACAATCTGGGACCCTCGACATGCAATGAGAAGCCAAGCACCGTGAGAGATGCTCTCAATGTGCGTGATAACAATAATACGGCTTCACAGAATAATGACCTTCCTGGTTGCTTGGTGGAAGAAATTCCATGGTTAAGCAACCTACAGGCCATAGATGCTGAGCATTTGGAGAAGCTGGCGACAGGAGAGACGACAACGGCTGACATTGGCAAAGATGAGGATAGGAGGAATGCTCCTCCTAGTGTCCAGGGTGGCGGAATGCATGGTCCCCTCCTAAGCGGGGAACACCTGGCCTTGGTGTTCGACCGCTGTGCCACCGCGACTTCTGGAACACAGGGTTTCCTACCATGGGACAAATACCTACTCCTTGACGTGCTCTCCGGGGCCCCAGTTCAGTGTAAGTGCCCCATGTGCATGCAAGCTTTTGACACTTCGACGGATGCTAAGGGGAGAGACACGTCACTGGATGCCTGAAATTAGCCTCCGTGTTCTTTTTGCTTTTATGTGTTAATTGTTACATGTTTCTTCAACATCAAGATTCCATTCCGGAGCCTCCACCAAGTGTGATTGTGATGTCTTTTCTTTGAATATATTATCAGATAACCAAGTTAGGTGTTCTAATAATGTCGGGTTTCCGGTTACCGACAGCATTTTTCGGTGACTGTAGCTTTGAGACTGTTTATTTTGTCAAGATTTTGAGATAATATAATACATCAGGTACTACACCTTTTTATTTAAAAAAAAGATCCTCTTACTAGAAATAGATTCGAGAACAATATTTTGAACAAGTCTATAGTACAATTATCAGTTTGTGTGAAGGCACCTTTTGAGTATACATTCTATCGTTGAATTAAAAGTGAATTTTTTTAAATAAATGTATTTATTTAAATGTTGCCTGTAAAACTTATAAAAAAAATTTAAGCTCCATTATTATAATTTAATGCGGAAATATGAATTCTATTTATTTATTTTCTAAATTCAAACATTTTTATTTAATAATAATAATAATAATCTATTTTGGTGTCACTGCCAAGACACCAAATTGATGTATGAGACCCCCTGCATGCAACGATTTCACTACTCAAGTATACATAGGTGTACATACACTATCCCCCTATGGATTTGAACATATAACCTCCAAAAAAAAAAAAAAAAAATGTTCTTAACCATTAGGCCCACTCGTGCTAAGTCTAACCCAGGCTATATTTTATCTTAACCATTATGTAATATTATCTTTATTTTAAAGCTCCCATTATCTCTTACTGTACGTTTTTCATGCTCCCCAGCCTTGAATTTTCCAAGATCAATATTATTATTATTTCTATCTCATTTTTTTTTTTATCTTTATGATGTTTAAATATTTTAAATTCTCAAAAATAGGATTATCTTCAAATAGAAGACACTATCAATTATACTTATCTAAATTTACATAAAAATAAATTATTATAGAAAACAGAACACTATACAATTTAGATAAAAATCTTTTGTATGATTTAAAGTTATTTTTCTTGTAAACATTCATTTGAACGAGGATAAAAAAGTTTAGTAGTAGTCTAATTGTTCTATGTTTTGGCTCTTTTTCAGAGATATTTTATGTTCAATTTTACTCGAAATACGACGACAAATTGTTGGATCTACATATTTGAGTGGCTAATTATGTATAATCCGAGTGTCCAATGGGGTTTTACAGCACATTGAATCCATTTATGTATTCATAAATGCAATTTAAACAACAAAAAATTGTGATTTCCTACATATTTATATCACTCGATTCCGACGAAAATGGCCAAAACGTAGAACAATTAGACAACACCTGAAGTTTATGTATATGACCAAAAGAAATTTATATTGCTAACCAATACTACATTTATAAACTTTAATTCATATGTGACATAAATATAATTATTGCAACTTCAATGTTCATTTCACCATCTTTATCACCTTCCAAAAACTTTGGAATTATAAACATGAGGAAAAGTAAAGCTCTCTCCAATTAGATTGCCAACAGGATGAAGTGTATGAACATGCCCTTTTGAATTTTAGTAGGACGTAGGGATCTTCCTTTATGAAGATAGGATTGGATTGAGTGCTCACTGAACTTGGAGAGTTCTCCTTCACCTCCATTGTATCATTGTTTCCTCTTTGGGGTTGTGAAACCACAATTTCAACACCATAGACTACTTTAAATACTACCTCGAATTTGTTGTCCAACAAGTCAAGTTTGTTGGGAATGGCCTGTTGTTGGAAGCCCCTTTAATCCACTACCTAAGCAATAAAAGCTTTATTCATCCAATACATTTTAGTATGCCTAAAAATCTTAATATCCCTTGTTTTAGAGAACTCTGGGTATTGAATCCACCCTTCAAATTCCTCCTAAATTTGTTCATTGGACATTCTTTTTCTTTTCTCTCTAAATGCAATGTCCATTTGGTCTACTTTTTTCCTAATTTGAGTAGGGATTCTAGTGTGGTAATAGCTGGTTGTATCTTGAGCTTCCTTCTCTGCCTTGGTTATGTAGAGGGGCACTTCCTAGTAAGATACTTTCTGAGAGTTAGTTCTAGATCTTCTACCAGGCAGGTTTTTTCCTTTCTCATGATGCCCTTTTGAATTTTAGTAGGACATAGGGGTTCTTCCTTTATGAAGATAGGATTGGATTAAGTGCCCACTGAACTTGGAGAGTCCTCCTTCACCTTCATTGTATCATTGTTTTCTCTTTGGGCTGTGAAACCATAATGTCAACACCATAGACTACTTTAAATACTACTTCGAATGTGTTGTCCAACAAGTCAACTTTGTGGAGGATGGCCTGCTGTTGGAAGCCCCTTTAATCCACTACCTAAGAAATAAAATCTTTATTCATCCAATACATTTTAGTATGCCTAAAAATCTTAATATCCCTTGTTCTAGAGAACTCTAGGTCTTGTATCCACCCTTCAAATTCCTCCTAAATTTGCTCATTGGACGTTCTTTTTATTTTCTCTCTAAATGAAACGTCCATTTGGTCTACTTTTTTCTTAATTTGAGTAGGGAATCTAGTGTGGTAATAGTTGGTTGTTGCTTGAGCTCCCTTCTCTGCCTTGGTTATGTAGAGGGGCACTTCCTAGTAAGATACTTTCTGAGAGCTAGTTCTAGATCTTCTACCAGACAGGTTTTTTCCTTTCTCATGGTCCATGACCCTATTTCCTTTTGTCATGTGAGATTCCCAAAGATATATAAGGTAGAAAAGTTGAGTGAATAACGAGATATAGAGTTAGCATGCAATAATAGCTTTAAGGCACCAGGGGATACTAGGGATGCAGTCAAACAACTTCAAATAGGTAATAACCTCAACACACAGACCAAAAGAATACATATACCATCAAAACCTTTTTTTTTCTTCTACCTAGGTCACCCTCCTATAAACTCCTAGAAGCAAGGTAACTAAAGAACTAGAGTAGACTAGAATTAAATAAAGAATAAGAGTACATGGGGGAAGATAACTAACCACAAAATTCAAATGAAGGAGGTTGATACCTTGAGTGTAACATCCCCTAGCCTAGCTAAGGTCCATTACATGTGGAAAAACTCATAACAACTAAAATTTATACTATCTAATTAATTTCATGTAGCTTTCAACTACGAATTACAACCCGATTTCACTATTGTTTGATATTATTAATTTAGTGCATCTATGGCATGCTAACATGAACATGAAATGCAACTAGTAAACTCAAATATAGCATCATATAAATCAATCTTATACACAGAGTTCATGCACAACAATTTATCTCATAAATACAAAACATAAACAGATAACCCACTTATCTTTTATTTTTATTGTGAAACCAGCTGCTTGGGACGAACATTCCACCCAACCATAGACTTGTTGTTCCAAATATCAATAGCATGCCACCCCCGAGATCGGGTTAAAAATCCGCAAAAGAGGGTGGTCTCTCACATGCCACTCACAACTCGAAAATTCCCACAACCCACTAGTATTCTCCTACAACTATCCCTATTTTCCACCARCTCTCTTCCTCTTGACTTTCCCAACCCAAGGAATTTACCCCTTCATTGATCTCAGTCCCTCAAGTGTCTCATTCATTTATTAGGGTCTATCTAGCACATGTAACCAAGAATCTCTCTGTTGGGAACTCAAGGGAACTCACTACTAGGAAAAGCTACCAACAATCAACAACAAACACTTGTTGTTATTGTGCAACTCACTCAGGAGTTCACACTTCAGGCCTGACAACTTGGATCTTTAGTCTTCAGCTCCAAAATGCTCCAACATGCTCTAGAATTTTCCCTCCATGGTTTATCTAGCTCTAAGCTCTCTTTCTTCCTCTCTACCTATTGTTCATGCACAAAAACTCCATGTCTAAAACTGTGGTAGCTTCCCATACAAATTCCCTCTAATCTAGTTGCCTTTCTTGACTCACACACTTCCCCAAATTGGTTGTACTCATCCCCCATGCTCCCAATAACTATGGGATGTGACTTCTTAGACCCACCCTCTTACATGCATTCAATGATTAGCTTTGGGGACACTCAATCAGAAATAGAGATTAATACAAATGATAATAAAATTCAGGAATGTGGGTGGAATTAATAGACATGGGTTATCCCCCCTTAGACCCCTCTCTCAGACATTCTTCTAGACCCTCCCCTCTCTTGTGGATTAATTCATTCCCCATATTTGTCCATGTCCCCTTAGTAGTTGGCCTCACATTTTATTATTAAGATTCAGAAATACATTTCACATATATATCGCTTGGTCGTGGCCACACATTATATCTACATTAAGCATTAATTAAACCGTGGATTATAGTGGGGATCTTAAAACCCCCTTCCCCTAAAATTGTGTGCCATCCTCGATGCACATTGTGTCGATATACATACATACACAAATTTACATCACAATACTTAAATAAATAAATTCTGCAATTTTACAACTCCAGTAGTAGTTCCAACCAATATATCTCGTTCCACTCAACCTACTGACACAAGGAATGCACCATTCGTTTATCAGGACTAATCCAAGGAATGTATCATTCGCTTGTTAGGGATAACCCAAGGAATGTGCCATTCTTTTATCAGGGCCCCCATCACAGGTTGTCTAGGACTCTAAGATGTGGTTCCAGAACTCTAACTACTCGAAATGGAGTCTTGCATTCTATTATCTTCAAAATTGTAAAAAATGTGTGGGTATTTTTTCCGCATGTTTTCTTCATGCTCCCATGTAGCATCTTCAAGACCATAATAGGTCCATTGAACCTTTACCAACCCTATGGCTTTGTTTCTAAGCACTTTGACCTTCTTGTCCAGGATGTGTATTGGTTCCACACGGAAATCCCTTTCATGCTCCACTTGGATCACAATCCAATCAATTATGTGGTTAGGGTTAGACATGCATTTCTTTAATAATGACACACAAAATACATTATGCACTCTCATGGATGAAAGTAATTCTATCATGCATGCAATTGGCTCTATCTTTTATAATATTTCAAAAGGTCCACAATATCTTGTCTCCAACTTCGGGCAACTTCCTAATCTTAGAGAACTTCTCTTTGCTTTCACTTTCAAAAACACATGTTCACCCACTTTAAAATCTCTAAACACTCTATTTTTGTATGCATAACTTTTCTACTTGTCCTTGGCAGTGTTTAAATTCTGCTTGATCTTTGTCATTTTCTCTTCCATTTCCTTCAACAAATATGGCCCAACAACCACTCTATTTGTTGGATTATCCCAACTTACTGTAGTGTTACACTTTCTGCCATACAATGCCTCAAATGGACTCATTTTTAATGAGGCCTAATACCCATTATTGTAAGAAAATCCAACCAAATGAATAAAATATTCCCACTTCAATGGTTGATCCATCACATACATTCTAAGCATGTTCTTAATTATTTTGTTAGTCCTCTCTATTTGTCCATCTGACTTTGGGTGATACGATGTATTGAGATTTAGATTTGTCCCAAAGCCCTTGAACAATCCCTTCCAAAAATTGGATGTAAACTTTGGATCTATGTCTAAAACTATTGCCTTAGGCACTCCATGTAGCTTGGCAACTTCCTTCATATAAATTTCTACAATATTTGTTTCCTTGTGTGTTGTCTTCACATAAATAAAATGTGTTGTCTTAGTTAATTTATCCACCACCACCGTGATGGAATCATGTTGCTTCACTGTTTTGGGAAACTTAGTAATAAAATCAACCATAACAACTTCCCACTTCCATTATGGAATGGGCAATGGCTGTAACAACCCTGTTGGATGTCTATGCTCAGTCTTCACTTTCTGGCACTCTAGACATCTGGCTATGTAATTAGCCACTTCTTTCTTCATTATTGGAAAAAAGTATTGGCTTCTTACAACTACAATTATCTTATGATATCTTGGGTGCCCAACATATGGAAAATTGTGCATTTCCTTCGACACTACATTTTTCAGCTCACTGGAATTCGACACATATACTTTTCCTTTGTACATGAGAATTTCATCTTCTTCCAGCTCATAATAATTAAGTTTCTACTAAAAATTACCTTGTTGTAACGTTTCTTTTATTTTCAAATAGTGTTGATCTGAACTTGTTGCTGCAGTAATTTTATCTTTTAAGTGCATCAACCACTTGCTTTTCTTTTCCCTTGATGTGCTTAATTTCAAAGTCATACTCACTAAGAAATTTCAGCCACCTAGTTTGTCTGGCATTTAAGATTGGTTATCCAAAATAATTTATCAAACCACAGTGGTCTTTCCTTAGCTTGAAATACCACTGTGGTAGGTAGTGTCTCCACATTCTTAATGCATGTGTAATTGTTGCTAACTCCAGATCATGGGTAGCATAATTTCTCTCATGTTATTTTGATTTTCTAGACTCATAGGTTGAGGACTCCACTAAGCCCTTCCATGCATGCATATGTGCACACAACAAAGTCTTCATCTAGATCTACAATCTTCAAGATTGTTGCACTTGTCAATATGTTTTTCAGCTGCTAAAAACTCTCTTCACACTTGGGAGTCCATTCAAATTTCACTCCCTTGTTTTGCGAAGAAGTGATTTGACCTGCAATCTTTGAGAATCCTTTTATGAATCTTCAGTAATAACTGACAAGACCCATGAATGATATGACCTCTATGACATTACTTGGTGTTGATCATCATCTAATTGTCTCTATCTTCTCAGGATCCACTGTTATCCCTTCTGCTGAAATTATATGCCCCAAGTAGTGAATCTTATTTTGATAAACGATGCACTTACTTACATTAGCATACAATTTATGCTCTCTTAAAACTTACAACACCATTTTTAAATGGTGCTCATGTCCCTCCTCTAACTTAAAGTAGATGAGTATGTCATCTAGGAACACAATCACAAACTTGTCCAAGTACTCCCTAAACACTCCATTAATCGGGAACATAAAAACAATTGGGGCATTTAATAGTCCAAATGGCACTACCGTGAATTCATAATGCCCATATTTTGTCCTGAATGTTGTCTTGTTGATATCTTCTTCCTTATCCTCACTTGATGATATCCTGATCTCAAGTCAATCTTGGAAAATATCCTTTCACCTTTCAGTTGATCAAACAAATCATCAATCCTCGACAAAGGATTTTGTTCTTTATAGTGACCTTATTCAGTTCTTTGAAATCAATGCACATCCTTAAGGTTCCATATTTCTTCTTCACAAAAATAATTGGGGCTTCTCAAGGTGACACACTTGGGAGTATATACCCATTCTCTAAAATCTCTTCGAGTTGCATTTGTAACTCCTTCAATTCGGGCGTGCCCATTTTATATGGTGTCTTGGACACTGGGGCAACTCCTGGCACCAAATCAATAGAGAAATCAATGTCTTTCTTTGGTGGAAATCCTGAGATTTCTCTAAAAACATCTTCAAAATCTCTCAAGACTGGATGGTCTTCAATGCTTTCCACTTTATCTTCCGTTGCCTCTTCCATATGGGCTGCAAAAGTCTGACATCCTTTCTTGAAAAAAAAATTCAACTGCGTAGCTAAAAACTCTCTAACAACTACAACTCTTGGAATACCTTGTACCTTGCCTTACTTCCCTTCTTCATCAAGACATGTGATTGTCTTGTTGTATAAATCTAAGACAACATAGTGTTTTTCCAACCAATCCATGCCAATTAGACAATCATGTGAACCTAATGGTATGATGTTCACATCTACCCTTGTACCGAGTCCATACATGCCTATCAGAAAATCTTTAACTAGATCATTTATTTTCCTCTTAGACCTTGTGGCTAATTGAACTAACCAAGACTTCTTATGCTTACTCCTTTGCAAGTGAAATATTTCAACAATGTTAGAGTTTATGTAACTATGTCTAGCTCCATAATCAGTTAAAATTGTTATGGGTTGGTTATCAATCTTACCTTCCACTTCAATCATGGGGGATTCATATTCTGCTTGTTTGTTGTGCAAGGATGCATAAATCCTTTACATGTTTCCTCCCATGTCTTCGACTATTTCAACCTCCTGAATGTTGTGGACAGTCCTTGTCCTTTCTCCTTTGTCAGGGCAGTCCCTATATAAGTGATTTCCCTCACATCTCCAACATTGTACAGGTTGTTTCCTTGGCCTTTTCCCAAATGAATATGCAGTCTTGTGCTCATTTTAGGCTGACTAACCTTGCTAATTTGCTTGGAAGTTTTTCTTGAAAAATGGTGGCTTAAAACCTTTTTGCCTTTAATCATTTTTAACCTTCATCTTGTCATTCCAATCTTTTTGGAAAAATAGTCTTCCTCTGCTTTGCTCATAAATATATTTTCCTCTCCTTATGGATTCCTCCAAAGTTTTCGGGTTATCATATTGTATCTTGTCACTATAGAAGGAGGGTAACCCACTTAAAAGAAACCTTTGGATTTTGACTTTCTCATCCTTTATGAAGTCAACATACTTCAACAATTCAAAGAACCTCTTCTCATATTCATCCATTGTCATGCTTCCTAGCTTGAGTTCAAAGAACTCTTTCATTGTCCTTTCATAGTAATGCTCGAACAAATATTTATCTTGGAAATATCCTTTGAAGTACCTCCATGAGATCCTTTTATCATCCATATGCTCGTCTTGCTTAAGCTGATCCAACCATATGGATGTATTTCCTTGCAAGTGGTAGATTGCAATTCTAGCTTCTACCCTTGAGGAGTAATCATGCAGCTAGAAATATTTCTTCATTTCCAACAACCAGACCTTGGACTCTTCTCTTTTCCTGTGCTCATCATTGAAATTTGGTGGCTTAATTTTCCTAAGTTCACCTTGCAAAATGTTTGCCTCTGTCCTTTTTCCCTTCCTTCGTACATAAGACACACTTGGGTTGATCCCTATCCCTAAACTTGCATGAGTTATTCTAGTGTATTTCCTTGGAGAATGATGGTGTCTGATCATGCTTCTTGACTGTCCAACATGCCCATGATCATCCCTTTTGATATGGGATCTAGATGTTGTCAATTGTCTAGCACTAGTTGTTTGCTTGGTACCAAAGTCTTTGTTAACTTGCTTGTGCAACATACTTAGAATTTGAAGTGTCTCTTCTTGAGCCTTCATAATCCTTTCATTATCAATCCTATAACTCTCCATTTCCCTATGCATGCTTTTCATAGTGACAGGCTCTTCCATGTATCTTCTTCCATTAGACTTTGTCTCAGCATTTCCCATGCTGACGTGAAAACCTTTGATCTCTTCCTCATGGCTATGATATCTTTGAGCAACTTCCATAACCAAAGTTGATTTCCTGTATCTCTAATTCTGCAAGAAATGTGCATGTAGTAATTATTGTTAGAACATGCATAACATAAAACATTTCATCAATTAGAATACATGTTATTATTTACCCCAATTTATGAAGGAGACAATGCACCAAATCAAAATTTGATTCCTTATATGCATTCCTCTCTTAAACAACTTTCCAACGCCTATACTCATGCCTCATTCTTAGTTCTGAGCAAAAAGTTACAACATATACAGGTTGCAAATTCCACTCACTTACTGTTACATAAATATATTTATTACTTTCTGAGAAATTGTAATGCCCAATTCAAAATTATGGGTGGATATATGTGTTCTCCTCCTCAATTCCTTTCCAACGACTATTCGTTCGCTCAAATCCAAGCTCTGAGATGAAAGTTATGGTCGAGAGAAGTTTAGGTTGTTTTACCCAATTTACCCATGTATGCTACATGTGTCTTCTTTTTCTTCCAACACATTTTTACATATACAAATTATAAATATGGCTCCATAGATGTGTTATATGGTTCATAAGATTTCCATAGACTGCTCCTGAGCTCCGAACGGAGTTTTGAGTAAGTAGTTATGCCTTGGTGTCAATTTTTTACCTTAATTGTTTTGGTTGTAACTTGCTCATACAAGCTCTGTTTTGTGCTCGAGGAAGCTCATTAGATAGATCTGTTCGAGTTCTTTTATTTAAGCTACATAAACACAATGTACCTTGGCACACTCTATTCTTGTGGGTTTTGATTGTCTAAAAATGTCATTTAGAATCTCAAAATTGCCCCATAAGTTAATGACCTTCAAAAATATGAGAAATTCAGAAAATTTCATATAGAATTGATTATGTTACTATTATATCAACCCTTTAAATCTAAGTCGTTGATCTCAAATCAGGTGAAATCTAATTCGTTGATTCGCTAAACCTTTCCAAACCTCGTGGATCAATTTACATTGTTGATCGACAACTTAAAACAATATGGATCGTTGATCCAAGCTCCATCGACGATCGATCGATCGACAATTCTCTTCGACAAACCAAACTTGCTCGCAAATCTCCTCGATGCCCGATCATCGGTTGTCATCCATTAGATAACCCTCTTGGAAACCACTTGCAACACATCTCTGAACCGAATGACCCAACCATCGACCATCGACCGTTAACGATCCCTCTTGAATGAAAAACCACTTCTCCAATTTCACTGACCTGACTATCAGCCATCGGCCATTTCTTGGATGACGTGGCATGACACGTCATCCTGAGGTGTCAACTTGGCCAATGTGCATGACACTTGGATGCTGACAGGGCATGACACGTAATCTTGAGGTGTCAACTTGGCCAATGTGCATGACACTTGGATGTTGGCGTGGCATGACACGTCATCACCTTCTTTCCTTCATCAACCATCAACAATTTCTCTTGCTCGATTGATACACTTCATCGAATCAGCTGACATCCAACCATTGTGAAGATTTCCGAGGCACCAAAGGCTGTCAATAGAGGTTTGTATTTGACCTGATGTTGGGCACTATTTTCAAGGTGTTTCAAGTTGTTTGTTTCATTGTTTCTGGACAATTAACATGTTTTCCAAAAAAGTCAACTCATGACTTTCTCATGGGATAATACAGGACTATTTTAGGACAGTCTGATAATTCTGCCCTGGAAAAACTGCCTTTAGTCATGTGATTTGATGCCCAATTAAGACCTCTCTTGCATGGGTTAAATGTATGGTTTAGGCCACCATAAATATTAGCACATGCATATAACTCAAAACATCAAATACCCTCTTAGGATATTTAACAACCTACCACTGAAATGATAAGCAAATATGACAAATGAACACATAAGTTTTTGGTCAACATGACTCTGGAAAAACCCTCATGGGGAAAACAAATTTGGAGTAGAATTTTATTATGAAGATCTGAAAGCAAAAACAGTATAAAAAATACATGCACAAAGGAACCTGATTCACTTGCCAACTCCTCACAAGTTTGACATGGGTTTCTTCCTTGAAATGTGCCCCCCTTCTTGGGATTTGCACCCTTCACATTTGATGCCTGCTAGCTTGGGTAATGGTACCTCTTATGAGTTGCCCTTGAAGCCTTTGCTAAAGTAATAGATGAGTGTGCCCCCTTTTCTCTTTGGTGTGCCCTACCTCCTCTTCAACACTTGTGCCCTATTCCAATAGTGCGCCCAATAGCTCCAAGTGTGCCTCTTACAAATATGTGCCCCTATACCAAGCACAACGTGCCCTCTCTAAGCTTGGAACTCAAGCGCTCATGGTGCACCCTCCTTCTCTTTGCCTTTTATCGAAAAAAACCTCTTCTTCTCTCTTCCTCTCTTCACTCAACTCTCTCAAGTGAAGAATGAATCTCATCCTTACCCTTTTGCCTCCTTTAGCCTCTCTTTGGCCAAACCTAAAAGACCAATGGCCTAGATTCAATCTAGCCATGTCTAATCAATGGGTGAGATTTAATCTCAAAAATCTCACTTAGAAAACCCACTTTCTCAAGTTTCCTTAGTTTTTTTTATGTCTATTAATTCACCCACAAAGTGAATTAATTGTCACTWTATGACTTAAGTGACATATTTCACTTTTGATTTAAATCTCCTAAGTCAAAGTSAAATTAGAACATAAAGTAAAGTATTAAGGGTAATAGTCTCCCCCTTTGTGTTTAGAGACTCACAAACACAATGGGACCACTTTCCAAGGTACCCAAATCTTAACACATSGGCCCATCAACAATCAACAATTTCTCTTGCTCGATGGAAACACTTCACCAAATTGACTAACACCCAACCATCGACCCATCAACCATCAACAATTTCTCTTGGTCGAACTTCAACACATAGAAATTTTCGACCAATTCCTCGATGAATTTGGATTGTCAATCTCTCATTCACAAATGATCACGCCCGTTGATCTATCAAACTTCGCCCAACTCTACCAACACCCGATCATCAACCATTGGTCATCGGAGATCCCCATTGGCAACCAAACCCTTCACCCCTCCGCCCTACCCAGTCATTAGCCATCGATCGTCGACTATTTCCTTTGGCGACCAAACGCTTCGCCAATCCAACTGACCCAACCATCAGTTGTCGACGATTTCCTTTGGCCAACTCTAACACTTAGAAAAATTTTGATCAATCTCCAATTAATGTGGGTCATCAATCTCCAATCCAAGATGATCTTGACCATCGATCGACTACAACCCCCCAACAACCAAAATGAATCTAGACCATTGATCTGTTTCATTTTACCAACCGCCGAAAATGAATCTCGGTCGTTAATATGCTCAACCTTCCAAATAGTCAAAACCTTATCAATTTTTAAATTGATCAAAATGAATCTAGGTCGTTGATCTCTAGATCAAACGCGATCTTGACCGTCGATTCACTAAACTTTTCCCATGTCTACAACAACCATTAAAACATGAATTTCAACCTTGCAGGTTGAATTTATCTCTGCAATTCTACATATCTACTCCATTGAACTTCTCTTAGACAGTTCCCAATCATTTAACTCGGATTTTACTCAAGAATTTTAGGGTTTTCTCTATATTTTTCTTTGTTTTCCCCCAAATTTGTCACATACAATCTGTAACAACGAATTTGCCAAAATTGCACTGGTTCTGGCCCATACAAGCCCGATGTTTGAACCAAAATCTCTCATACCATAATGTAACGTCCCCTAGCCCAACTGAGGTCCATTACGTGCAAAAAAAATCATAACAACTAAAATTTCTACTATCTAATTAATGTCCCATAGCTTCCAACTACAAATTACAACCATATTTCATTGATGTCTGATACTAGTAATTTATTGCATCTGCAACATGATAAAATTAACATGAAATGCAACTAGTAAACTCAAATACAACAACATATAAATCAATCTTATACACATAGTTCATGCACAACAATTTATCTCATAAATACAACGCATAAACATATAAAAC
Organism: Picea sitchensis; assembly: GCA_010110895.2. Lineage (NCBI taxonomy): Eukaryota > Viridiplantae > Streptophyta > Pinopsida > Pinales > Pinaceae > Picea > Picea sitchensis. Next base: position 63,345 of record SNQJ01S0025060.1, read on the forward strand.
ACTTATCTTTTATTTTGTTGTGCAATCCACTGTTTGGGACGTACATTCCACCCAACCATAGACTTGTTGTTCCAAATGTCAATAGCAAGTCATCCCCGATCTGGGGCTATCAATCCACAAAAGATGGTGGTCTCCCACTGGCCACTCAAAACTCATAAATCCCCACAACCCACTGGTATTCTCCTACAACTATCCCTATTTTCCACTAGCTCTCTTCCTCTTGACCCGCCCAACCCAAGGAATGTACCCCTTCACTGATATCAATTCCTTGGGTGTCCCATTCATTTATCAGGGTCTCTCTAGCACATTTAACCGGGAATCTCTTTGTTGGGAACTCAAGGGAACTCACTGTTAGGAAAAACTACCAATAATCAACAACAAACACTTGTTGTTATAGTGCAACTCACTCAGGAGTTCACTCTTCAGGCCTGACAACTTGGTCGTTCAGTCTTCAGCTCCAAAAACGATCCAGCATGCTCTAGAATTCTCCCTCCATGGATGCTCTATCTCCAAGCTCTCTTTCTTCCTCTCTACCTGTTACTCATGCACAAAAATTCCATGTCTAAAACTGTTGTAGTTTCCTATACACATTTCCTCTCCTTTGTCTACCTTTCTTAACTCTCACACTTCCCAAGATAATTGTACTCAACCCCTATGCTCCCAATAACTATGGGATGTGACTTATCACACCCACCCTCTTCCATACATTCAATGATTGGCTTTGGGGACACTCAATCAGAAATAGAGTTTAATACATAATGATAATAAAATTCAGGAATGTGGATGGAATTAAGAGACATGGGTAATTCCCCCTTGTACCCCTCTTTTAGACATTCTTCTATACTCTCCCCTCTCTTGTGGATTAATTCAGGCCCCATATTTGTCCATGTCCCCTTAGCAGCTGGAATCAAAATTTGTTATTAAGATTCAGAAATACATTTTGCATACACATTGTTTGGTCGTGGCCATACATTATATATACATTAAACATTAATTAAATTGGGGATTGTAGTGGGGATGCTACATTGAGTGCCATCGTCACCTTCTCCATGCAAACCAAATTACCTTCCACAAATGGCCAACATTTTGTGTTGGTTAACCTCATGCTTCGCTTGAAATACATCCTCACTATATCCTTTAATAATGTGCATTATCATTGCCATAATTGGTTCTCAAAGCTTGCTACGATGTTAGGACGAGCTAGAGTCATCATTAGACACCCTACACCACGCCTCCATCTACATATCATAACTGACTATATTATTCAACATGTCGGCTGTCATCCGACCCAAGGGGGATGTCATGGTGCCAGCCTCTAATATCCCCTCCGAGTGTTTTTTGACTTTTTATTACTTCATCCAGTTTTGTTATTTTTTTCATTGAAATCATTTGTTTGAGAAATGAAACTGATTTTTTGAATTTGAGTTTCTTCAATTAATTTTTTGATTGACACGTAAATTGTGACAATACTTAATTTCCCCGGGTATTTATGGAATACTTTTTAGTATTTGTCAAATGTAAAATATCATTTCAAAAAATACAAAATTCAAAAATTTCATGAATATCCATATACAACCATATTTTGATTGCTCTAACTGTTGATATTATGGTAGCTGCGAGAGGTATTTACCTCCACGTGTAAACCTAACAAGAATAGAATATTCCAAGAAGCAAGAAGAAACCCTAATGAGTTGGCTAATAACCCTAGAAGACAAGTCGTCAAAGAGGATAATTTGTATTAGGTTATTAGCCTCCAAGAGAAGAAGTCGGCCAGAAGAAATATTATATACTAAGTAAATAGGCACCCAGAATGAGAAGTCGGCCAAGGCAGTTACCCAGAATTAGTATAAATATAGAAGGCCAGTCTTCATTCTAGTAGGCTTTCTCAGAACTGCAAAGCTCACTTGTGCGCACTGCAGTTAGCCAGTTCGTGCGCAAGTTTGGAGGAGAAGTTATCGTTGCAGTTGTTGCAGCTAGCAGATTACGTTTTGGCTTGGACTATCTCTTGGTTATGGCTTGGACTATATGATTAGCTCTTGTTTGGTGCACTATCCTTGGAGAAAGGTGTGCTACCCTTTGTTTGGCTATCTAGCCTAGGGTTTGCTTCCGGAGTGATTCTCTATCAAGGTTAAGGTGCTC
>SNQJ01S0025060.1:65533-76685 GCA_010110895.2 Picea sitchensis
GAGGGTGGCTTCGGCCTATGGTTGGGTGACAATAGTGATATTGTCTATGGTAAAACGAGAAAATCCATCATATTCTAACAGGTTATGGGCCCACACCTCCTTCATTCAGTCTAACCACTGGAAGGGAGCATAGCCATAAGGATATTAAGCTCGTTGAATAATTGTCGCTAGGGTTTCTAGCAAGAGCAGTCACCAAAGCACTGTCGCTAGGGTTACTAGTAGGTGTAGTTGCAGAAACCCTAACCCTCTCGTTGAGGCACCTTAAGTGAAGGGATTGACCTAATTTTCGGATAGACCAGTGTGCCCTAGCCTAGCGCATCTCCTAGTACTCTCAGCAAGCCAAGATGTCAAGTTTGAGTTTTTGGTCAAATCTAGGGTTGACCAAGTCAAACCAACCATGAATTACTCTATGAAGTCAGAAAACAAGTTAGATGGAGCTTCTAACTTCAAAGCGTGGAAGACAAGGATTGAGCTCATCCTTGCCAAGAATAAAGTGTCAGATATCATGAAAGGAAAGATTGTGGAACCAGAGTTTGAAGAAGGAAAAGAGAAGGAACCTCAAAACGTTGTAGTTATGGAGAAGTTCAAAGACGGTGATATCAATGCCATGAGTATCATAGTGGACTCTATAAAAGACCACTTGAGACCCTACATCTCCCATCTTGACTCATCGAAGAAGATGTACGATGCCCTAACAAACCTCTTCTCAATCAGAAACATTGGACAAGTAATGAGTCTGAAGAATGAGCTTTGTGACATGAAGATGAATGATGATGACAACATAACATCATACTTTGTGAAAATATCTCAGTTAAGAGATCAACTACAAGCTATTGAAGAGATCATTTTAGAGAAGGAATTGGTAAACATAGTACTCAATGGTCTTCCCAAGATGTGGGATGCATTTTCCGCATGCATGAACACAAGGAAGGAGTATCCTACATTTGAAGAACTTTGGACTTGTTGTGCTCAAGAAGAATCAAGGATCAGTGCAAAAGAGAAACCCCAAAAGAAGTACGATGATCAAACCTTCACAACAAGGTTCAAGGATTTCAAGAACAAAAAGAAGTTTGGCTCCAGGAAGAAAACAAATCAAGAGAAAGATATGTCAAGGATACAATGCTTCAATTGTCAAAAGTATGGTCACTACAAGAATCATTGTCCTGATTTAAAGAAAAGGAAGGAAACACACGAAACATCAGTTGCCGAAGAAAGGGAACCCTCAAAGAAAACCAAGCAGGACAAAACAATCTTCTTCTTCTAAGACAAGGTAACAATACTCTTCATAGTTCTTGTACATACCATGTTTTTGGTACATATCTTGCATATCTATTTTTTAGAAGATAATATGTTCAAAGAGAAACTATGCTTATGGAAGAACAACAAGATAAGGAATGCTATCACTATGACTATAAGACAAGCTGCAAGATAAGCCGAAATAAAAAAGAAACCTAGAAGAAGTAAAGACAGAAAGAAGTCATGAATCAAAAGGAAATTAGAAAAATATTTGTAACACTTTGCAGAAGGCAATAAGGATGCAGATGAAAGCATGGACTCTCCTAGATGGAGGGAGTCAATTATATATTACCAAAAGAAGAGCATGCATTCATACATGAACCAAGGATTAGGAGGGAGCTAATCCTATGATCCATTAAAGGTGATAAAGTATATATCCATGGTAGTAGCCATGAAAAACAATATGTGTTCAGTTTGACCTTAGAAGAAGTCTTCTTCGAAAAGAAGCCTTAAAGCATCCCTGGTTATCCATCCACATCCATGATCCTACTATGAAAGGAAGAAGCTGGAATATTCAAATCATGGAATCTATAGAAAACTCCATGGACCCAAGATCTAAAGAGAAACATGAGGAAGAACATGAAGATTCCAAGAAAGAAAGAAAAGCCAGAACAACCAGTCATTGTATCGAGAATCACAAGATTACTAGCTTGATATGAACTCACTAAAATAAATCAAGCAGAGGTATTGAAAGTTGTGATGAAGAACAGTGTATAAAAGACTTATGAATGTAAGCATTGCAAGATCTAGAACTAGAGGTTATCCCAGATGGAGGGAGAAGACTACGATGATTACTCGTTCCAGATATATCTCTACATGAGCCATTATATCGTCCACAATATCCATAGATTGGAATTGACATAAGATGAATACAAAGATTGTTCTCCAGAATAATTGAACAAAGAGCGTATGTAGAGCAACCTCAATGCTTTGAGGTATACCAGAAAGAGAGCCTTTTATGCAAATGGAAGAAGACAACTTGGTGGAGAACCTCCAATCCACAACAAAAGCATGGTGAAGACTTTCTATAAAATAGATATTGTATCAGAATGATTACTCAGAAGATCAGGATGATGGATTTCCAATCTATGACAAAGATCTCATGATGACAGAAGCAGTGCCACATGGATATGTTCCTGTTTGAGCCTTTCCACAATGTTATGAGCTAATGGGGAACAAAAGATGAATCCAATAATGACACACTATATTGATCAAAGCTATATGAAGCCTTCAGAGAAAACCAGTGTTCCAGAAAGACCAAAGTACTTTGAGATCAAGCATTACATTCTCCATGATGAAGTCCAGAAAAGAGAAGTGGTTCTCCAATATATATATATCTCCACGGATGAGCATATCAGTAGACATTTTGGTAAAGCCTCTGTCCAAGATGAAAGAGTTTGTGTACTCAAACTGGAGCTCATGGAGACGACTTCCCTATTGAAAAAGGAAGAGATGACTCCTAGGTTGGGAGGGAGCATTGTTGTGTTATTGATTTATGGACAATCATTTTTCAGTTCGAAAAATGGTCCAGGATGAGAAGTTCCTTTCCAGTTCGGAAAGTAGTTTGAGATTTCTAACGGACAAGCATTTTCTAGTTCGGAAAATGGTCCAAAACGAACGGTCATTTTTGTAATGAAAATGGTCCGATGGATTGTTGATGTACCATAGACAACGATTTCCCATTGTGGTTAACATGGGGAATGGTCTAGGACAATCTCTCTTTTTATGGTTAATCAAGAAGACTGGCCTGCCTCGCCAGACAATCATTCTTTCAAAGCTCACAGTTTTGAGCAGTTTCAAAGAATGGTCCGTTTTGGAGGTTGGTACAGGAAAGTCATTTCCTTAGGAAATGGTCCAGACAATCATTCCCTGGGGCAGATTCATTCTCTCTAGGTTTCACTTTGTTTAGTGCCAAAGGAATGGCCCAGATAGGTGAATGGTCCAGGTTCANTCCGTTTTGGAGGTTGGTACAGGAAAGTCATTTCCTTAGGAAATGGTCCAGACAATCATTCCCTGGGGCAGATTCATTCTCTCTAGGTTTCACTTTGTTTAGTGCCAAAGGAATGGCCCAGATAGGTGAATGGTCCAGGTTCAACAATCAGGACAAACATTCCTTAGGGTAGACTCATTCTCTCCAGGTTACACTTTGTTTAGTGTCGGAGGAATGGCCCAGGGTGGGGAATGGTCTAGGCTCAGAAATCATGACAATTATTCTTCCTTGCTTGAGAAGAATAGTCCAGATAGCTCATCATTGATGATTGACCTTCTGAGGGCAGATGCTCTTCCAGAACTCACATATGTGAGTGGAAGAATGGCCCAGATGATTCAGTTTATATCATAACATTGTTTCTGTGCAGGTTGGTAACAGATGATTGTTATGAAGACTGTATGTCTCTGGACAGTAGATGTATACTACTTTGGTGGATGTGTTCCACTATTTGTGACTATACGTCACTGATCAAGTACTTATGTGCTACTTGGTGTGGTAGTGTAACACTGAATTATAGTTGTGTACTACTATGGATAGACACAATTGTGTTCTATTGAATGATATTGTTTTGATTGCCTTGAAGACTATCAACAGTGTTGGAAATGATTATCAGTTAGATGGGTGATCAATGGACAGATATTTCCCAGACGAAAAACGGTTCAAGACATTTATTCTTCTAGGACATATGTTCAGATTAGAAGAATGCCTCTTGTGTCACTCTGTGGAGTGAGTGACTTATCCAACATCATGTCTAATTACTCAAATTTAGTATGGTTTCAAGAGATGATGCAACTGATGACACTGATGGTGATGATGGTGCTCATGATCTAGTCATGAGATAGTCTATACAACTATGTTGATCCTATCGGRTGAATGGTATGTTTGTGCTCAAGACCATTACCTGTAATACCTCCCTAGCTAGGAGGGAGTGTTGATATTATGGTAGTTGCGGAATGTATTTACCTCCACGTGTAAACCTAACGAGAATAGAATATYCCGAGAAGCAAGAAGAAACCCTAATGAGTTGGCTAATGACCCTAGAAGACAAGTCGGCTCAAGATGATAATTTGTAKTAGGTTATTAGCCTCCACGAGAAGAAGTCGGCCATAAGAAATATTATATACTAAGTAAATAGGCACCCAGAATGAGAAGTCGACCCAGATAGTTAGCCATAATTAGTATAAATATAGGAGGCCAGTCTTCATTCTGGCAGGCTTTCTCAGAACCGCAGAGCTCACTTGTGCGCACTGTAGTTAGCCAGTTTGTGCGCAAGTTTGGAGGATAAGTTGTCGTTGCAGCTGTTTCAACTAGCATATTACATTTTGGCTTGGACTATCTCTTGGGTATGGTTTGGACTATCTAATCAACTCTTGTTTGGTGCGCTATCCTTGGAGAAAGGTGCGCTACCCTTTGTTTGGCTATCTATCCTAGGGTTTGATTCTAGAGTGATTCTCTGTCAAGGTTAAGGTGCTCGGAGGGTGGCTTGGACCTATGGTTGGGTGACAATAGTGATATTGTCTATGGTAAAACGAGCACATCCATCATATTATAACACTAACATCCATATTAATTCATTTACGAAGACAATTGTGGTTGACATTCGCTACATATTTAGCATAGAAGGATTATAGATTCAATTCAACTGTGGGGCAAAAGGCATTAGCTTAAAAGTATTAAAGATTCACTTGACCTATGGCATCAAAGATGGTGGTCGTATATATAAACAAGGGCAATAATAGCATACCCATATCCATACACAAGATACCTTCTCAATTCCATACCCATATCCAACTCTAGATACAAGTGAAGCATATGTAGCAAATCGATATCTCGACTCAGATCAAGATGCTTGTGGTGTAGAGTCTAACACGAATTCTTATTATTGGCTAAAGACATCCAATACCTAAATTTAGTAATTGAGACTGAGTACCAATTGTTGATGCTCGTGGTAGAGAACCTATGTATCCAGTTAGAAAGTGGGATACATACCTTCATGGTTCAATTTATGGTCTTCATGCTCGTAATTATGATCTTCATGACCGATAGGTAGAGCTTTTTGTTGACCCAGTTTACCCATGTCTAGTACAACAATAAAAGTAGATCACATATCCCACAACATCACCAACAACATCATGACTAGATATGGTTGACCCTACCATAGTTGAAGTAGCAATGGAGGCACTTGCATTGTAACAAATAACCACAAAAGCATGGGTAGCAGATGTTCTTGATTGTGATTTGGTTCTTTATCTAGTCCATGTTAAAGCACCATAAGCTAAAAATACAAATCTATAACTAGAGGCAAGAACAAGAGCAAATGAAAGGGTTTCATCTATTTCCTAAGAAGCCGGAATCTAGGTATAGATGGAGAAATTATGACTCTATTGATTTGATAGAAGAATCAATTTTTCTTTAGGAATTTGTTATAGCCCCTACCATAATTAAAAAAAAAATCAATTGTTTCCTCTCTTCTTGAATGTCCTTGTCAAGGTTTTTATCAGTTTTTTCAGCAACCAATTACATTTGAAGAAAAAGCATAGTAGAGAAGGCAAGTATGTTACATTGTTCTTTTTTTCTTTTATGGGTAATATAGCCCCAGGTAGACCTTCCAAGCACTTCCTCTCATTTCAAAGATGGTAATTAGGGTAAAACTTAAATTCTTCAAGGCACAAGGCTAGGTCAACAACTCATGAATAAATCATATATATATAACTCATCAAAAAATGGTTCATTAAGAGAAACACATGTCACAATGTGGGATTTGAACCCAATTGGGCAGGGAAACAACTTTTCCTCACAACCACTTGAACAATACTCAATTGATGATTCTTCTATAGTTACTTACTTGTCTTTAACAACAATATGTTTTTATCCTTGAATTCAAATGCATGATTGTTTGAGGTTAGGCCTTCTCTTTCTTCTTCCCAATGTCCTCATCATTGCTCACTCATTTAATGTTGCCTTTCTTTTTTTCCTCCCTCAGAAAAGGAGACTTGGGACAAGCCAAAGAGGGAGGAGAGCGGGCATTCCATGGTGCCACCCCCACCTTTTTCAAGACCACTTTCAAAATACCTTATTGATTCTTCTTCAATAATAACTAAACCCTCCCACAAAATCAAATCTATGGAGTGGCTGTCAATCTAGGTTTTCTACATTAATAATTGTTCAAGACAAGTCCAAATCCTCTCCCAAATTGAAAATATTTCTCGAGTTTAATAATTTTTTTGTTTCATATCCATTGCAATAGGTTCTACCCATTATTGTACACCACTTGTTTGTTAGTGATAATGGCTCAGGTTAGCTTCTTTAAAAAATCAAGTGCCATGGTGTTTCACAAAAAATGGTCATTTCAATTGCAAATTGGATGTTATGTATCGCCAACCTTTGACACTTCATTGACTCCTTCCTCCTCCTAGTAGGTCACTTCGTTTCATAAATGTTTATCTCAAGGTAGGAGCAACTAATCGTTAACTAGAACAAGATAATTCCACAACAAACTAAACTATCTTATTGTGTCGTGCACTCACCTATCTTTCAGGAATGGATCTCCACCGGATCAAATAAATGGGGGTTGATATATGCAGTACGAAGTTAGCTCCTCCCTCTAGTTTGAGAATAGAACAATACAATGAAAGGACTTCACCTATAACAATTGAAAGGAATTTGCCAGTTCCCAACCCCTCTTTATTTACATTGACAAAAGCGAGTTTGTTAAGGATATTGTAAGCCTATTTTGATTTCCTTCCTCTAGAGGTAGTTTCTCAACATCAAGCTAGTTTAAGTAGTGTTATAATGGTATCAGAGCTTGGGGTAGGTATTTGTGCCATTTATCCACCAGCTAGATCGATTGACTAAATGGAATGCACAGGTGTCACCGACATCTGTTATTTTTACCCATCTTGGTGCAAATGTTTAGGGTAGATTTGGCATTAGCATTCTACATCACAATAGTTAAATTGCTTTAGTCACTTTGGGCTTTCTTCCTTGGCTCTTGGCTAAAAAGCAAGCAACCAACTCAACTAAATAGAAAAACAATGAGACAAATAATATAGTCTTTGTCATCGTGCCACTACCTCGTTAAGGCGATCAATAAGCACCCAACTACAAAACATTTAATGCTCTATATGTTGGGTTTTACATCATTGAATCTAAAGTTATTTAGGTCTGACGATGTAAAACCCTGCTTATAAAACACTAAATGTTTATATACAATGTTGTAAAACACCACATACATAACATTAAATGCTTTGTTGTTGGGTGCTTATTGCTTGACCCTTTTTAAGGGACTTTGACATTGAATGGCATGTCAAGAGACCACATGGTGGCATTGAATGTCCCATAATTACTTTTGAAAGGATGTGTGGTCACTCTATTCACCTAGTTTCAAATTCATGGAAGAAGATTAGATTAAAAGCAATCCCTTGTTATCCATGCATTAAATTAAATTTATGGGTTGAGTACATCTATTTTCCATGCAATGCTCTCTGAAATGGGCACCTTTGTTGTGCATGCTATGCTATCTTGCCAGCTTATATGGCAGGGGTTAACAGGATAAGTGATGGTTATATTTTTTTACGATGTACAATAGCATATCAATTTATGCAATAACATGTCAAAAAATATTAATTGGACATTGAAAATAAAAATGTATATTTATTCTAAGCTTTTACTAAACCCTGATCTCTAACTATCAATCTTTTATAATAATTTGTTGAGATTTGGACTTGCCCATTATATAAAGTGATTTGACACACTATTGTAGCAATGACATCCATATTGAGAGTCATAAATAACAAATTGAGCACACATTACAAACATTCATTAAATTCTTTGCTTATGTACCATTGCCTTTCTAACCCATTGTAAAATGCATCCCATGTGTTGGGCATGCAAACTCCCTTGCCTCGTACCATTGTCTCAAACGTCTTTCATCAAAATTTGGAGTAAAAATATATTTCATAGATCTAAACCCAACCCTAGTTAAAATATACTAACTATAATGTAATATAATATACTAACTATAATGCAATATATATTATATGTGATATAAATATTTCATAAGATATTTACCAACATTCCAAAGTAAGGAGGAGAACAAGAACAGTTTCAATAGGTTATGTGATATGTGCAACCAAAACAAATAGTGTAACATAAGACTCTTACGATCATTGTCTTAACAATTGAAAATGTGATCTCCCTTCCTTTTTTTTTTCCAAAAAAAATTTCTCGAATTTATATAGCGTATAAATTCATTTACAAATAAAACTGCAACAAGTTTTGAGGTCAGAATGCACTCTCATTAAGGACCCATACAATCTATATTCAGCAAGATCGAAAGAACTAGGCTGGCCATGCTTGAGTAAGACTGATTCGATATCGAGAGACGAAGACTTCCCTAGTACTAAGTGCTGCTGCAAAGGGAGGCAGGCAACATCATTCAAAGATATTTATAGAGGAAATGGGGCTCTCGATCCCTCTATCGCAGTGGTAAACCGAGAGCCTCCCTACCACTTCAGTTAGGGCCCTTTTTGAGAGAGCATCAGCTGCCCTGTTGTGAGAGCGAGGAACGTGGAGAAAGTTAATGTCGGAGAAGCGCAAAGAAAGTTCTCTCGTTTTTTGCATCCAGCCTTCTAAATGGATGGAGTGAAGCTTGCACTTATTAGAAATCCAGTCAATAATAACTCTCGAGTCACCCTGGACGTGTAAGTCGTCGATAGACCAAAAGGCAGCGAGAGTGAGCGTGGCCCATAAGCCCATGAGCTATGCTTTTGTATTTGTACCGACGCCACAGTTGATGAACCAATTAGTGGTTCTTGACGGATGGGTTTTGAAGGTGCCTCCAGCCCCGCAACAAGAGCCACTTGACTGAGCAGCACCGTCGAAAAAAGCAATGGTGTGTCCCTCGACCAAAACAAAATCAAAAGCTCGAAGTGGAAGGCATCTGACCGTGGTCGGTTGCCAGTTGAAAGATATCAGAAGCTTATGGAAAACCGTCGGCAAAGAAGGTTGGCCATCCTCAAAGAGCACTCGATTTCTCTCTAACCAAATTTGCCAGCTGATGTGTACCGCCAGACTAGGAGGGGTCGATTTATGAGAGGACCAAAAGGAGAAACAATATGTGATGGAGGAGCCGCACCAGGCAATAGGAATGGAAAAATGCTTTAACGATCGGTACCAGACCTCTTTAGAAAACGGACAGTGAATCAAGAGGTGATGCAGGTCCTCGGGGGCATTTTTGCAGAGTGAGCAGATCCCCGGCCCCTCCCAGCCTCTCCTTTGTAGCGCTTCCCAAGTAAGAATTTTTCCTTTACCAACAAGCCAGGTAAATAATTTCAGTTTGAGGGGCACTTTCCAATTCCAAAGCTGTTGGATCCACGACAAATCAACTTCAGAGATAAGCTGATGTTGTAAGGCGGCATAAATATTTTTCACAGTTATGGAACCCGTAGCATCACCGCCGACCCACAATAGAACATCCGGATCGGCAGTCAGAGAAATCCCGACGCTTTTTAGAGCGGAGATGAATCGATTCCACTATGAGGCCAACGATTCTCTAAGGGATAGATCACTGCTAGTCATCCAATCATCCGGCAGAGGGGATGCACCTGTCAAGACTCTGACCTAAGCAAGAGCAGTAATGTTAAAAGACTGTAGGTGGAGTCTCATCGGGGGCGAGAGAAGAGAACGGTCCCCCAAACCAAGAATCAAATCCCTGCTGATTTGAATGTCTTTATCCTCGCTCGACCTCCATCTGAGCCAGTGGAGAATAACCTGAGAAGATGCCACTAGACCTTTCCAGAAGGGTGAGGCCCTCTTCAGCTGAAAAGAAGGCTTGCGGAGCCAAAGGATGAGCGGCTTGGAGTCCAGATACTTATCAATGATGATTTGATGCCAAATACTGTCATGTGAGACAACTCTCCAGAAAGTGCTGGCCAGGAGGGCCACATTGAAAGTGGAGAGATTTTTGATGCCCCATCCCCCTGCCCTCTGAGGTTGTGACAGGGACTGCCAGCTACAAAGATGGATACGATGATTGTCTGCTTGTCCACTCCACAGAAAGTTAAAAGTTAACCTACGAAGAGTAGTAATAATCTTTGAAGGGATCCGCTCCAGCATCATCCAGTAAACAACCAGGCTTTCGAGAACTGATTTAATCAGGATAAGCCTTCCGCCCAAAGACAACCATTTGTTACACCAGAAGCCGATTTTTCTTTCAAAAGTAGCCACCAGCCAACGCCAGTCACCAGGGGATGTGGCTCCCATTTTCATCTGGAAACCCAAATAAATGAAGCCTTCACTTAGATTCTTAAAAGTGAGAGGGAGGGAATCTTTAAGAGTAAGAAGTTTCGTATCTGAAAGACCCCAGTAGTGGACTGAGGATTTGGAGAGGTTGATGGATAAACCAGAAACCGAGAAAAAACGCTGGAGCACCTCTAGAATGATTAGCCATTCCTCAGGATCAGCTTTAGACATTAGAAGAACATCATCGACAAACATCAGATGGACAATCTTAATGAGGTTTGATACCTTAATGCCCGAGATTTGATGCTCAACGAAGCTTTTGGAGAGTAGAATACTAAGGCCTTCCATTATCAAGATGAAGAGGTAAGGGGAGAGTGGACATCCCTGTCGTAGTCCCCTCTCGCTTCTGAAGAAGTTAGTAGGTTCACCATTGATCATCACTGCGAAATGGGTGCTAGTAACGCAAGAAAGAGTCCAATTAATAAACTTGTCTCTGAATCCCACAGCGTGAAGGATTAGTCTCAGAAAATCCCAATCAATGTAGTCAAACGCTTTTTTGAGGTCCAGTTTCATGACCAACGCCTTTAGATTTTTCTGTTTGATGATGTGTAAGCATTCATGGGC
>SNQJ01S0025060.1:76695-89229 GCA_010110895.2 Picea sitchensis
CGCTGTAAACCAAGAAGGTCGGAACTGATGAACAAAATCTCTAGCTTTATGGTCGGCCGAGAGGGTCTCTTGCAGAAAGACAATATCGGGCTTAGTTCGCGCCAACAATCTTCGGAAGGAGGCAGCCTTGAGGGTGCCTCCGATCCCTCGAATGTTCAAGGAGAGCACGATCATTACTTTGATCGTGCCAAGGCCTTCATTGCTCTAAGGGCCTTACTATCCAGAGTGGGCAAGTCAGAAACAGACTGCTGTGTGCTTAGTACATCCTTCTTCTTTCTAGAGCTTCGAGTTTGGAGAGGGGAGAGTTCAGTAGCTATACCACGTGACCAAGCGAAGGTCTTGGCATCCTTTTGATTTGTGTTTGAGGTACCAGCTTCAGTAGCCGAAGAAATGACCTCCTTGCCACGATAAACTGGCAGTTGTGTGGTGGATCCCAGATGCAAGGAAAAGGGCGAAGTGGGGCTCAGAGCGGCCAGTAGTATATTTTCATCGTCATCCGGTTGGCTATAGCCTGGGAGCTCATGTGGGGCTGATTATGAAGTCAACGAAGGAGGACGGGAAAGAGATTGTAGGGTCGAGGGAGTAGGGGAGGGGAGGGTGAGGTCGTGGGAAGTGTCGGGGAACTGCAATGTTTCACCAGTTGACTGAGTAGAGCAGAGAGAGGTGGGGGCAGTCTTTGCTAGTGAGGGGGGTGGATTGGTTTGTAGGGGGGGAGTCTCTGCGCTGGGAAAGGAAGAGAGCCAACTGTAGCTATTTATGGCTTATTTTTCAGGTGCAGAGAGAGTGTGAAAGAGGGACGGGCAAAGTTGCCTTAGTTTGAGGATCGGTGAAACTTCTTGCTCCGGTGAGGGAGGGCTGGAAGCGGGGTTCGGATCCAAGTAAGCAAGGGAAGGGTCAACTTCCAGGTAGTCAGGTGGGTTCAGGTGGAGCTCCTCCTCTTCAGAGCAGTGACTCGAAGACTTACCAGGGCATGTTCGTCGGAGATGGCCCGTTTCCCTACAAAAGTTGCAGCGGAAAGGAAGCCCAAGGTAGTCTAGGGGTTGTTGATGAGTCCGTCCTCGCCAAACGATTTCCAGCTTTTCCGGCAGACCTGTTGTGATGTCTATTTCAACCAGAACCCTGCGCATTTTTCTCAAAGGGCTATTTAGAGATTGAGCATCAAGTGAAATAAACTGGCCAAGAGCGTTGCTTATAGCTCTTAGGGATCCTTCGTTCCAGAGATGTAAGGGTAGGCCCAGGAGAAGGACCCAGAGGTGTCTGAGTTGGAAGTAATCGGTGTCAGGGTTGAAGGCCAATCTCCATCTCTTCAGCATAATACTGCTATCCCCGTAGGTCCAAAAAGAGGAGAGTAACAGAGAAGCGTCATCAGGTGACTTACAGATGAAACAAAGCCACCCTTTTTTAAGGAAGAGGACCTCCGGTGAGTAGCCTAGAAGAGGTAACCACGATAACTTTATCCACTCCTCCAGTGGCTGACTGCTTAAGCTCTTGTAAGAAACTCGCCCCACCAGTGCGCTGGTAGACATTCTACAAAGGTCCTCCAGACCCACGCCGTCGCCCAGCACCAAGCGTTTAGATTTTCTAGAAGCTTTCCACACCTTTCGGCTGTGAAGAGCTCTATTAGTAGGCGAAGAGGCTTTTTGAATGTTCTGGAGGGGAGATCGGGTAGTGGGGGGTTTGTCTGGGGCAGGTTGTACCCCGGTTACAGCCAGAGGGGAAGGGACTGGTGCAATGGGGGACACGGCGGGAACAGAAGGAGCAGAAGGAAAATTTAAAATGGATGACTGACGTTTTGCATAAGAGTCCACTTTTTCGAATAAACCTTCCTGTTTCCAGATTAGCTCATCGGAAGGTTTCATCAGAAAGTCTGTTGTAACGTCCATTATAAAGACACGGTGGAGAAAGCAGGGTCCCTCGAGAAAGACAAGGGACTGTGGATGACTGATGGTGGAGGCTGCAGGTTCGAGTCAGTGGGATGAGAGCGACAATGGGATTGTCGGGTTGTGAAAATAAACAATGATGGTCTTGAGAGACCGGGTTAGTCTGGGAAGGCAGAAGCGTAGATCAATAGCGGGACTAAGAGATAAAAGGCAGGATCACCGAAGCACAGTCTACTTTTGTAAGCAAGTCTAGAGGCTCTACTCAGAGGTCTGAAAACAGCCAGCTCGGGGAGGATAGACGACCAATCAGTTCGGAAAACAGTCAAAACGAAAACTCACTGGCCAGTGAGAGTCACCCAGTAAAGGTCTGAGTGCTCTATAGTTCAGGAAGGAGGTAGTAAAGGAAGGGTCCTATAACGCTTGGTTTGCAAGATCTCCCTTCCTTATAAGGTTTTCAAAACACTTACATCGAAATTAAAAATCTTTATAACCAAACAAAAACAAGTAATTCTTAATCAAGGCTTTACTTTAAACATTGTTTTTCTCCAAGTTCCGCATTCCCAGTTTCCCTTAGTGAAATTACGTTATTAGCCGGTGCCGTTGTGGCTACAGCTGGAGGGACTAATAGTATTCGGTTCGATTTTTCCCTATTAATTTGGCACACAAATCATGGAGCTTTTAGTGTTTTAAGCCTAAGTTTTGGCAAAATCATATAATTCTTTTGCTTGCATTTCATTTTTAAGTCTAAGTTTTAGATTCAAAGTTTATTTACCTCATCTCGAGATTACAAGAGGAAATTTTATTGAATGTTTGGCTTTAAAGTTAGGAAACATGATATATGTTTACAGTATATATTACAAAGTGGATTAATGCTAAGCTTCAAGCTAGCATTAATTCCAAACATTACATTTTTAGTTCATATAGCATTAATTCCAAACATTACATTTTAAATAGTTCATAGTTGTTAAGTACATTTTCTCATGGCAATAACTTTACCAAGTGTGTAATATGTAGTAAGTTCACTAAGTGTAATGTGTAACATGTAGCGTGGTATCTTTGTGCTCACCGCCTCATCATGCTCACTTCCTCATGTCTATCATTACACCGTACAAACAATTAAACTAGTGATACATTACATTATTTTCATGAAAGCATTCACCTTGGAGCACGAAAGAACTCAATCGAGGAAATGACATACAACAAAAAGTTAGATGCAACAAAAAATTAGATGAAAGTAAGAAAACTACTTACAATATTATTAGCTTCAACTTCTTTAAATTGGCATATATTGCAGGTATCCAGTGAAAATTTTTCTATGTTTAGAACCAAATTGATTATTCATTCTGACAAGAGAATCCATTAGTTCACGCAAGCAAGCCACAAGGCAGGTCAGATGGTAGGGCATACCACTTCATCCACCATCCTTGGGCCGCTTAAGACCTCACCTCACCCTTCTGTTTGTGCTCAACCTAACTTGGTTTCCTCCTCAACCCTTCCCTTCTTGGGCCCAAAATAATAAGGATAAGGATAGAGCCTCCAACTCTTTCTTTCTTTCTTTGATTCTATTATAGTAGAGAGTAAGACTAACCATACTGTGTGTAGGGAACACATTTTGGATGCAATCATTATATACATGGTAAAAGAAATACTCATTGTGTTATCATTGTATATACAGTGTAAAATAAAGACTCATTGCTAACACAACTAGGATGGACTGTAACTATCTTTTATGGCAGGAACTTTGGGGATGGATTGTTTATGTTTTAGATAAATGATGTTTACAAAATTTCTATAACAACATTTCTTTTCAAAATGGTAGTTTTTTCTATGAAAACCTACTAGGTTAGGGACTTGAATATAAAAAATAATCCCACGAAATACCTCGGATTAGAACTTGGTTCAACAATAGCTCTAGTTGAAGCACCACCATTAGTTTCATTCGTTGAAGCACTTGTAAATGAAGAGACTTACTTTTGAAGTGAACCCATACATAGAGGCTCAATACCAATAGACCAAGCTATTACACTGATAATAAGTGCTCACCCTTGCAACTGCCACTACCTTTTCCCCTCGAACCACACGACCAAAGACATAATACCCTGCTGCGTACATGCGATATATGTGAGCGTAGATGGTGTAGGAGGTTGCGGCCCTTACATGCCCGATGAGTGTCGGAGTTGCATTCCTATTCAACCGCGGTGGCAACAACAAAACACTTCCAAATTGATTTTAATAGTTATCCCTCTCCCTATGTAAATGTTGTTCTTTTCTTCTTAGTGTTGTTGATCTAAATCAACAAAAGAACTAGACTCTACCATTAAGTGGTTCTTGTTTTAATTAACATTTTATCAAGAATTTGTAGTGCCTTTGAGCTCTTCCATCAAATAAACTGAAATGGGAAAAAAATATATACATAAAAACATTTCATATGGTTATTTTGAAATACAAATATTGAGGACACAAAAAAATAAATCAATATAGAGAAGAAACAAATAAATGAAATGCCTTCAAAAAAAAATGTAGATGCATGATGACTATTGCCAACAAATGGCTAAAACCATACATGAAAAGATGGAGATGGTTTCAAGCTCATTGTGCCTAGTTCTAACCGTTTCCAAACGTGAACTATTATGCCTCTGCAAGGTAGAATATGTTTATCGCAAATAAGAATATTTAAATAGTTAAAAGTGGCAGTTCTAGATTGGATTCTAATGTTCTGAAGATTCTAGTGCACACCTCTAATCTTGCAAGAGATTGGAGTTTCTTAACCAATTCTTGCAATCATAGATAGAACAACAAGTTTGTAAGCATGTGAGGGACATAATTATTGTTGCAACTACAACAAATAGGAATTTCCAGTGCCAAATATACATGCGTTCACGAACTATACTATGACGATACACTTACCCAGGATGTTCCACAAATTAGCAACCTCTCTATCGGTTTGGAGGTGGTTCGAAATAATTTCATTTTTTGTCAGTAATCTCACATCCTCTTCAACGGTTGATCATCCCATTCATGAAATCAATGTATCATGTGAAAACCATCGCACTGGGCATCGCCGAAGCTTCAAATCCATTTCGTAGAACGGTTAGACACCGCCCTTTAGCGTTTGGTACTTATGATGCCCATCTACAGTAAGACATTCTCTCCTTGCCAAAAGCTTTTCACCCGCCCAAAACAACATGCTGCTTTGCTAAAATCTTTAAACTATCACTTTAAACTAAGGCAGGGGCTTGCTACTTTGCAACTCCCCTTATTTCTTTATCTATTTTGGATTCACACGCCAAATTGCAATAATCCTCCCTAGGCCATAATCATCCTAAGTTTCCCACCCTTATATAGCATTGCAGTGCTATAATTGTAGTGCCCCTCATTGACTGAGTGCACTGCTCCTTGTCACATATCTAGATTCAATGAATCTAGAACTTTTGTTAATGTGCACTATTTGTGTCAAAGGGTTTGAGAGAAAAAATGGGTATGGGCTTAGGAGGTTTAAGAGTGATCTATATGTAGTTTTAACTATAACTTATCAATGTTTAGTAAGTATTTTCATAACTCCCATCCATTTTGAGAAGAAGATCTTAAATATATAGGAAAAGTAGATGAACAATATGAAAACAAACAAATCGTAAGAATTTAAATAGTACACTAATTTTTTTAAATAAACTATTTCAAATTGAGATTGCTATATCTATCAACAAGTGCTGCATGACAGTGTAGTCCCTGCCAAAAATAAACATTAAATATATAAATAATAAAATATGAATATAAATATACAAAAAATAAAATAAAAACACAATGTAATAATAATATTAAAAAGAAAAAAATACATAAAGAAATTATTTGGATTTTTAAGAATCTTTTCTTGTGGGGACATTATAGAGGGGTGACAATCTTTTTTCCTTTCCTATAGTTTACTGTATAAATTATTGCTTTATTTTAATTTTGTATTTATCTAAATTATGATTGTTTGGTTAGATAATACCATCAACCCAATATTGGTAGTGTATAAATTATTGTCTTATTTTAATTTTATATTTATCTAAATTATGATTGTTTGGTTAAATAATAACATCAACCCCCAATATTGGGAATGTATAAATTATTATCTTATTTTAATTTTATATTTATCTAAATTATGATTGTTTGGTTATATAATAACATCAACCTATGTAACAACAAAAATTAAATTATATTATCATAAAAAAAGACATTTGAAACAAATAATATATTAAGTTATTTCTTTTTAATGTCCATCATAACACAATAAAATTGTAATTTCTATGGAGTAAGAATATGCATGTGAAAAATGAAAAATAAAATTCATGTAAAACTACTTTATAAAATTATAGATAAAAAAACAAAAATATTATATGTAAGAAGATAATATTTTAAATTTAATATATTTTTTATTTATTATTAATTTATTTATAAAAATTTATAAGAACATCATATTTCAGTAATGCTAAAAATATATTATTCATTTTGTGTAGATAAAATTGAAAAAAATCATTAAACAAAATAAAAAAAATTACATTTAAAAAAATAAAAAACTTATTTTTAAAATTTACAATACCTGTCTAAGAAGGCCAAGTTAAGCATTGCTTTTCCATTTTGTCATGCACTAGGCCGTTCAATCGTAAGCAATGTTCCTTAACATCAAACGGGGTATAAGATTCCAATACGTAAATTTATGGAAAATATGCTAATCTCGTTTTAAATATAGCTTAGCTAAATTTAAATATAGCTTTATGAAATAGGACCGTGAAATTTCAATAATTTATAAAAGTGACAGAGAGATCCTTCATATATTCCAGTAAGGTGACTTAGACAATTAATTCCGTCCACTCAAGTTCAGACTGGCTTCATTGTTTTTGGTCACTCAAAATAAAGTTGATTAATTGTTTAATTAATTTTATACATTGGGACACGTGAAGGCTGCTGTAATAACACTTCAATTAGAATTGAGAAAATTGAGTTTTTTTTATTATATTAAAAAATACATATTTATTTCTTATGTTAAATTTTAGTTTTTATACACAAATTAAAAGTTAAAAGCAAACTAATGTAAAGTCAAAGAGCAACTCATTGCTATATTCCCTTAGGCGGGACTAATAAGACAAGTATCACTAATAAAAGAAAAGAGGGATGTGACTTATCTTTCTTCTTTCCTTTTTTTTAAAGTCTTTTTTGTTTTGTTTTTAAAAGTGGCAAGACCCATCATGACCTAGTTTGTCAACTAGCAATCAAAACAATCAACATTGGTTGCTATACATGACTGTAGGCTAACTCATCACCATTATTTAAGGAAAGCCATTCCACCTAAAATGAACCGTTGGTGGTTTGTAAGAGGGTAGACTTCCCCTCTTACTAGATGCCTATTGGTCTTGGGTTGTTAACTTATTTTCTCATGTTCAAGGAAGATGAACTCTTAGCCAATCAAAAGCAATTTTAGGTCTTACTCCAAGACCAAAAGACGATTTCAATCTAGATAGTCTCAGTAAGAAAGTTGATATTCCTTGTTGTCACAACTGAGACTATAATAGTGGGGTCACGTGCTTTCAAGTAGCATCTAAACTTAGTTCCATACATGAGACCAATTACTTCCCCGAGTGACAATTTAACCTTGCACTTAGGAGGAGCTTACCTTCCTCGTTATGAAAATGTTTCATTTTTTTTTTAAGGAGGAAAAACCTATCATAACTTAGTTGTCAATTTGGAAATGAGGACAACCATAACTGGTTGCTATTTACAAATGTGGGCTAACTCATCACTGTTATTCAAGAAAAACCACACCACCTAAAATGACCTATTGGTGGTTCAAAAAGGGACAAACTTTCACTCCGATGAGAGGCCTCTAGGTCTTCAATTATTTATGTGTTTCCTTACGTCGGGATGAAGACAAGCTCTTAGCCAATCAAAAATAGTTTTAGGTTTTACTCCAGGGTTAAAAGGCAATTTCAGCCTAGATAATATCCAAAAAAAGTCAACGTCCCTTACTATTTTCAATGAGCTATAATAGTGGGGTCATGTGCTTTTTAGTACCATTTAACCCCATACATGAAACCGGATCCCTTGGTTGTAGTATAACCTCATGCCCATGTGGGATGAAAAGGTTTTTTTTTTTCTTCGTCTAAGGTGGCAAAACCTATCATACCTCAGTTGTCAATTGACACCAAGGACAACCATCACTTGCTGCTATTTATCAATGTGTGATGGCTCATCACTGTTATTCAAGGAAAACCATACCACCTAAAATGACATGTTGATCATATGTAAGGGGCCAAATTTTTGATCATGCTAGAAGCGTCTAAATCTTGAACTATTAATTTGTTTCCTTACATATGAGGAAAACAATCTCATAACCAATTTAAAGCACTTTTAAATTTTACCCTAGAATCAAAATATGGTTTTAACGTAAATAATATTTATTACTAATCAAAAACAATTTTAGATGTTTTACTCTAAATAATATTTCTTATTTGTTAGGTCAATGTTGAATCTACCTCTATATGACATCATGTAGCATCTAGAAGTAATTTTGACAAAGTCTTTTCGAGATATTTTCATATTTTTTTAGACGTTTCAAAACCTTTAAAAATGGCCAGAACATGTTGTATATAACGTGCCTCTCCACGTATCTCATATTTATTTCAGAAGATGGTGTGATTTGCTGCAGTCTGGGTTGCTTGGACACTGAAAATCACTGCTATTCTTCTCAGGGCCAGCACATTCATTGAAGCCCTAGCGTGGAAGGGGCCACTGAAGGGGTTGGAGCTAGAAATCATTTGAAGCCCTAGTCGTGAGAAATTTTGTGGGAAATCCTGTTTGTAGATCCGTGCTTGGCAGCTTGTAAATCGATGTTGGGTGTGTATTGATTCGAATTGGGTGTAGGCAGCCGAGTTAAGCATTAAAGTGGTGGCAGTGTTTTTTGTAGAGGTAAAACCCTTTTTTGATATGAATTCCTGTCTGGATATTATTTTGAGATAAATTGGTTTATGAAACATTACGAGCACCAAAGACTTTGCTTGTCCGGAAACTGGCTTTGGGGTTCGATGTTATTGCCTTCTGAATCCTCTCTGACTTGTGGTTGCTATCTTTTATGCTGTCTAAATGATGTCCGTAATTGCAAGTTATTTTCTAGTGCCATATCCTATTATGGGTATTTCTCCCACATTTAATACTTTATTCTGATATTTTATTCGCAATTGTTGACAAAAGCAGAGGTAGAGGTAGCTACATTTATCTGTCAAAGAAGATGCAGAGGCAGGTTTTTTGAGATGCTGAATTTGAAGAGAAATTCCTGTCCGTAGTCATCCATTGAAGACTTTTGAGAAGTTTATTTTTGAGTAGGAGTGAGACAGGCGCTCCATAGGTACGTTTATTTTCTTCTATGCAAACAGGAAAAAATTTCTGTTGCTGAACCATGAGTGTGTAATTAAAAAACTGAACTAAACTAAGAAGGCAATTTCGAGATCGGTATCAATCGACAGAGGGAGCGCAGGAGGGAGGGTGGTGGTGGCAAAAACCCAGAGAATGAAATCAGAGAAACCAATGGTTGAAGCCAAACAAAGAAAGAGAAGGTCGATAGTAGTGGAAACCGAAATCGGTACAGATAACATAATGAAATATGGAAAATCAATATAACAAAACAGAAATGCAGTAGTAACATGATCCATCTTTTCCTTTGATTTATATTTTTATTCATAAATCCATCTTAATTTTTTATCTATTAAACTAAATCCATCTTAACTCTTTATCTATTAAACTAAATCCATCTAAACTCTTTATCTATTATTAAAGATTAAAAAGGAACCAAAATACTTAATTAGAAACTTCAATGTTTTAAAATCTCTATCCACTCAAAATAACACAGAAATTGGGAGCACCTATGGGGAACAAAATGCAGAATTTTAGAGGCATTTGACAGGTCATCATAATCCTAATGAAACTTTCCTGGTTTTGTGCAGAGAAAGTTGTAATTTAGGAGATAGTTCGCTACTTGTTCCAAAATTAGAAACATTAACTTTATAATTTTAGGATGGAAAATCAGTTGGTCAGGTGTTTTTGGGTTGGGTAGGTAGCTCTGCAATTCTGGGAAAGATAGTCAAGGTTGTATTACCGAATTTTAAAAAGGTTTTTTTTGAAGGCGTCCGCTGTCTGCACAATACTCTGTTTGTATAGATCCATTCAGAATGCTGATCTGTTGTGTTGGAAGCAGAGTTTAGGGCCCTGCATCATTTTAGATTGGGAGCACTGTTTATTTTTGCATTTTCAGATTGGAATAGAGCATTGGACTTTTAATCACAGTGAACTCAAGGTCAAGATGGTGAATTCAGTTGCATCTCTTACTTCTACCTTGAAGATGGGGCAAGTCTTAGTTGAAACGTTGCTAAATCCAAAATTTTAACATAGTTGTATCCATAAATTCCCATGCATTATTAATGATTGTTTAAATATGATAAGTAAGACTAATAATATGTATACGCTTCTTTGGACGTCATGTATCGTCAATGGTTGTTTAAATGTGATAAGTAAGACTAATAATATGTATACGTTTTTTTGGACATCATGTATTATTAATGGTTGTTTAAATATGATAAGCAAAACAAATTATATATATATATATATATATATTTTGACATCATGGTAATTATTTAAGCTTTACCAAGCCAACATGCACATGAACTATTGTACATCTCCCCCAGCCAGGCTGTAGCCTCACTTCTCTGGGTGCATTGGGATTTGAAATAGACTCCTCACTGAATTATGTTGATTGGAATTGGCTGTTCTGTCTCTGAGTGCTGTTTGGAATTGGTCTTCTGCTGTTGGGGTTTGGTTGGAATTGGTTGTTCTGCCATTAAGTGTTGATAACTTGATTGGAACTGGCTGTTTTTCCAATGTTGCTGGTAAGAATTGGTTGTTTTCTTTTCATATGTTGGAGGAAGCATTTACGGAAATTAGCTTTATTGTTTTTCATTGGAATTTGTAAAAATTCCAGCCCTAGCTGACTAATGTCCTTGTGATCTCAATTAAACAAGTAAATTGCTGAACTTAATTAATGCAAAAAATTAAAGTCAGATCATCGCATCAATCACACAATAGCTGGAAATTAAAGAGTGGAAGCATTAAACAAATACACAGGTAATTTCTCCTTTAAATCAACTTTTCATTCCTTCGAAAAACCTTACAAGGAAACCTCCATAGTTTGCTAAAAACTAGCAGCTGCATGGTCAACAAATCACCCTGAACTGAGCTTGTACGGCCTGCTGTACACACTGTATGACTCTGTCTGTACGACTGTATGGAGCTGTCTGTATGACTGTACATAATTGTACAGATCCCTGTATGACCTTTGCCTGCTGCCCAGATTCACCTATGCTTGAATCCTAGGGCTCTCTCTCTCTCCCCTAGTTGCTCAACTTGCTTAACTGTTCAACTGTGTCTAAACTCTCTATCTTCACTTGTCTTTATACTTTTGGCCGAAACCAAAGTCCTAATTTATTTTTGAGATTACTTCTAGTCTAAGTCATACATGCATGAAATACACTTCTTAGACTCAACAATTAAATATAAGACTTTTCACTTTTTACTAGAGTGAAATACAAAAGAGAATTATTTTTTCAAAAATAAATTTTCTTTTCGAAAATAGAAAATATCTTGAACTATTTCTCATATGTTCACATTGAACTTGTGTGGAAGTTCTCATCCAATCTATATTTCTCAATGCTCCCTCTTAGTGAGGAAGGAATTTTGCACCAATCCAAGTCTGTATCTCAATGCCTCAAACTTCGCTTTTGCCAAGGGCTTGGTCAGAGTATCGACTACCTATTGATTTGGGGGAAAATTTGAATTAAGGACTGATCATTGTGGACTACAACACATTTTTACGCAAGGCGACCTGAACGCGCGACAACGGCGTTGGTCGGAATCGCTTAGCACTTGTGACTTTGAGATTACTTACATAAAGAGAACAGTGAACCAAGTGGAAGATGCTTTGAGTCGGAGGCCACGCATCTTGTCGGGGTTGCCTCTTGAAAAAAAAAAAAAAATCTACGTGAGAAGATTCTCACTTTACAGCGTGACAATGACTGGTACGAGGAAGTCGAGGAATTTATAGGACAAAACACTATGATGGTACCACGATTTGAGGGATATTCTGTTGATAGCGATGGTTTATTGAGATTTAGAGGGCGGATTTACGTAACGCCAAATGAAGAGTTGAGGATGTTGATCCTGAGTGAGGCTCATAGAGCCGTTTACATGACTCACCCAGGAGTCACGAAGATGAGGGCAGACCTTAAGCCCTTGTTCTTCTGGAAAGGAATGAAGGCCGACATAGTCAACTTTGTGGCTAGATGTCCCAAGTGTCAGCAGGTAAACGCTGAACATAGACGCCATGCAGGATTTCTTAAACCACATGCCATTCCGAAATCAAAATGGGAAGTCATTTCGATGGATTTTATTGTTGTTTGCCCCTGACGGCAAGGAGACACGACTCAATTTTTGTGGAGGTAGACACTCTGACGAAGAGTGCTCACTTTATTCCCGTGTGTACGATGTATCAGGCACTGGACATCGCTAGAGTTTTCATCAGTGAGATTGTGAGGCTACATGGCGTGCCTAAGAAGATTATATCCGATCGAGGATC
>SNQJ01S0025060.1:92860-141243 GCA_010110895.2 Picea sitchensis
AAGGAACCTGATGCATATATAAGAAAGCTATAATGATCAAACATGACACATACCATGATACCTGGACCAATTACCTCATGGAGCAAGAGTCTTCTCTGATGCAAGTCCAAGCCGATGGTGATGGATGCTGCTACTGCTGACAGGACAAATCTGGCGAAGAAAAGAAGGATGGGCCCTCCAGGGCCATGCTCGGGTTAATCCTGCTCTCGGTACTCCATGTCTAGGACCTGTGGGCCTCGAGACATGATCTCCTAGTTATCCCTAGAAAACGGGGATAACAGGTCTCTTGATAGGAGTGGAAGGGGCTACTCTCTCCCCCTCTTCGCTTGAAGGGTGTTGTACTGCTCTGGAAGTCATTGGTGATCCTGGCTCAACCTTCAGAGCTTCTTGCTCCTCAACCTCTTTGACTGCCAATGGTTTTCCTTTAATGTCTTGGAAACTTCATCTATAAGAAGGGTTATCTTGAAGGTGAATACCTCCTGCAACTACCATAAACATCAACACCCACGAAGTTGGAATCCATTCAGTGCCATGTTCTCTAGGTCTTCATTTTCAACCTTCTCCCAATTGCTACAAGTTTGATCATGAACGTGTGTGATCTTCATAAGTTAACTGGTGACTTGATCTGGTCATCTCTATGGATTTGAGTTTGTTTCGCAGGATTATGTTCTTGTTTATGTTCTCACTTTGGTAGAGACTTACTAGGGCATCAGACATCTCCTTCGCCGTCTTCTTCTCGAATATATGAGGGATCAAATGATCATTTATGGCATCCAAGATCATTTGCTTGGATTTCACTTCTCTCTTCTTGTGAGCTGCCAACTGCTGCGGTTCTATAGGTAGAGGCACAACGTCCTTGACAATATCCCAGAGATCATTCTATTCTAGTAAGAGTGTAACTTCCACCTTTCATGATAAGAAATTTGAGGCACCATCCAATTAGTTCTTAAACCCAAGGCTAGTTGATCTTTGAGATCTACCACACAAACTCCCAAATTTGAAAATAAAACTTTGAAACCCTCTAACTATCGATCCTTCTTTTCGACAGTTGATTTACCATTGCAAATCCTTGAGAATATCAATCAGAGAAGTTAGCTCTGATACCATGTAAAAATTCCAACCCTAGGTGACTAATGTCCTTATGATTAATGTATAAATTAAACTCAGACAATAGCATCAATCACACAATAGCTGGAAATTAAATAGTGGAAGCAATAAACACATACACGTGTAATTTCTCTGTCAAATCAATGTTTCATTCCTTCAAAAAATCTTACAAGGAAACCTCTATAGTCTACTAAAAACTAGCACTTGCACGATCAACAAATCACCTTGAACTGAGCTTGTACGACTTGCTGTACAGATTGTACAACTTCGTTTGTACCATTGTACGTCTATGTTTGTACAATTGTACAAACATGTTCGTATGGCTACACAGACTTTCGTACTACTATACGGATCTATCCATATCACTGTACGAAACTGTTCGATACGACTGTATGGATCCTACAGCCTTTGCCTGTTGCCTGGATTTTCCTTTGTCGGAATCCCTGCTATCTCTCTCTCCTAGTTGCTCAAACTGTTCAACTATTTCTAAACCCTGTATCTTGACCTATCTTTATACTTTTAGTTGAGACCAAAATGCTAATCTATTTTTCAGATTACTCCTATTCTAAGTCATGCATGCATAAAATACACTTTTTAGACTCACCAGCTAAATATAAGACTTTTCACTTTTTTACTAAATTTAATTACAAAATAGAATTACTTTTTGAAAAATAGAAAATATCTTGAACTACTTCTCGCACATTCACATTGAACATGTGTGGAAGTTCTTGTCCAAGCTATATTTCTCAACAAAATCATCCAGCTTTTTGTTGTTGGTTGCTTTGCCATCTTGTTTGGGATTAACTATTTTATCAGTTGAAACTGGCCCAAGAGCCCATCTTTGTTGACTGGAATTGGCTTGACACTATTCTGTGATGCTTCTTGGTTGGAATAGGCTATAGTGCCCATAGTTTTTAAAAGCAGTTTGAGTCAACTCGCCCTCGATCAACTTGATTGGGTTGACTGCCAACCATATTGACTCAACCATCTACTCGGTTGGAGGTCCGATTTGGTACTTAACCGGTCGATTCAAAGCATGACTCGGCCTATTCAGTACCAAACTAGCCCTACTTAGCAGTTGAGTCCGTACCTACTCGGTCGAGTAGGTATTGGACCCCACCCGCGAGGGATCAACTTGCAAAATTCAATTTTTTTTATAAAAAAATAAAAAAACCTAACTTCTAAGCCCTACCAAAATGTTATAAAGAGACCCCTCACCTATTTGCCTCACACCTCTCTCATTGAGAATTTGTTAGCATTTGGAGTTTTGAAGCAGCGTAAAAGAGCACTGAAGTCTGATCTGTCCCAACTAGGTGTTGAGATTTGGGTACCTTGGAAAGTGGTCCCCTTGTGTTTGTGAGTCTCTAAACACAAAGGGGAGAAAGTATTACCCTCACACTTTACTTTATGTTCTAATTTCACATTGACTTTATTCATTTAAGTCATAAAGTGAAATTAGTCACTTAAGTCTAAAGTGACATTTAATTCACTTGAGTAAAGTGAATTAGAGAACATAAAGCAAACTATGGAAACTTAAGTCAAAGTGGGTTTCCAAATGAGATTTATGAGATGTGATCTCATCCATTGATTAGACTTGGGCTAGAATCAATCTAGGTCCTTGATCTTCTAGGTTTGGCCTAAGAGAGGCTAAAGGAGGCAAGAGGGTAAAGTGAGGCTTATTGTTCACTTGATTACTTGAGAGAATTAGGTGAGGAGAAGAGAAGTGATGAGAGAGGGTTTGAAGGAGAAAGCTACGGTGCACTTGTTCATGGAGGGCACAAGCTAGTTTGGAGAGGCTTTCATGGAGGTTGTGAGTGTGAGCTAGATGGAGGGTGCACCTTGAGAGTAGGGGTGCAAATTGAGAAGGAGGCACATCTTCATGAAGCTTGGGTGCATCTTGTGAAGGGAGGCGCAAGGCTTGTAGAGGGCGCACCAAGGTTGTGAGAAGGTAATCTTGGTAGAAGAGGTGCTTTGTGTGTGAGGGCACACCCAAAGAGAGAGGGCGCAAGTGTTGAGGTTTGAGACATGTAGGGCGCACCAACGTGAAGGGGCGCACTTGCTCAACGGCTTCATCAAAGGTCACAAGGCATCTTCAAGGGAGGCGCATTCTACAAGTGGGCAAAGGCAAGAAGCAAAGGCAAAGTCAAGGATTAGCAAAGAGAGGAGGGCGCACCAAGGCAAAGGGCGCCTTTGTTCTAAGGCTAGCAGACACAAGTTTTGAGGAACTCCATTACAAGCTTGAGGATAAGCTTGGATTGTATCATGTTCCTTGTGTATTTACTTGTTGTAGCATTTGCTTTGAGATCATATATATATCATATCTCTCTTACTGGTTTTCCCCATGGGGGTTTTTCCAAGGTCATGTTGACCAAAAACACTTGTGTACATTTGTCATGGTTTGCTTATTACTTTCAGCTGTAGGAGTTGTTAAGATCCTAAGAGGGTATTTGATGTTTTGAGCTATATGCATGTGCTAATTTTTATGGCAACCTAAACTATATTTTAACCCATGCAAAGAGAGCCACAAAAGGGCATCAAATCACAAGACTAAAGGCAGATTTTCTGGGCAGAATTATCAGACTTAGTGACTGTCCCAAAACAGTGAGAAAACAGTTTGGTAACCTGATTTTAGTGTCCAACAGCAGGTCAAAGGACAGACCTGTGTTGGCAGCCTTTTTGTACCTCAAAAATCTACACTAGGTATACCATATGTGAACAGTTAAATGATAAATCTGTCCCTATGTTTTCATCTCATTAAGTTTCAGTTTACTACTAGTTTGAACTTTGAAGATTCAAGTATGAACTTTGCATATTAAGAATTTAAGATAGGGTTTGTAATGTTGCGTATTTGAATTTTACCATGGCTATATGAGTCAAAGATCCTGCATAGATCCATGCTGATCTTGTTGATGAGCAGATTTATTGCAAATATTGCAAGAAATGCATAAAGTGGGGGGGATTCGTAGGTTGAAAGAACACTTGGCTGGTATACGAGGCCAAGTTGCCCCATGCATGGCCCCATTAGAGAAGAATGGACAGATTAGATTGGAATTACAAAATCAGCTTAGGAAATTTGAAGAAGACAAGGCTAGGCAAAAGGAGATGGTTGTAGCATGTTTTTCAGAGTCTAGAGGCCATTTAGAACCTCATTGATTATGTATTTTGTTGTTGAAAGTTGAAACTTGATATATATTGCACTCGGTGCCATTTTGAAATTTTTTGAAATATTCACAATTTCACCCTTATATGGATAATGGTATATGCAATATGCATGAGTAGACTTTGCATATTTTGTCTTTAATGGTTTGGAATCTTTAAATTATTTATATTTATTAAAATATAAATATTTTATGTATTTTTTAGTAAACTGAGTCATTGAGATCAGATCGGTCTGAGTCAATCTCAGTTCGAGTTGACTCTCAATCGATTTGAGTCTGAGTCCGAGTTTAAAAACATTGATAGTGCCTGGTTGTTTTAGAAAGGTGATTACAATTTCTGGTCTTCAAGGAGTTACGTCATTAGTAATACACAAGCTAAATAGCAAAAAATAAGCTGCCCTGAAATGAAAACTAAAAACCACCACCTCTTTTAAAAGCTATAGAATTGGTTGCCAGTTTGGAACAATGTCCCATTGACTTGAGATAACAAGAAACTTTGATGATACAAATTTTGAGGTATTGATGATAATTTTTTGCACTAAGAGAAGTGGGCTGCATTTTATGGCTCAGTATTGAAGAGATTGTAACGTCTGTCTTGTCCATCTGTAACGTTGATGCCAGTATTTGTTGGCCTATTATAATATGTTATACAAAACAAAAAATATAATAATAATAAATTTTATGTGGGTTAAATAATAATCATTTGCATATATATGTTTTTTCTTTCCAAGTTACATTGCTTGGGGAAAACCCCCGAGTACTTCCCCTCATTTCAAGGATGGTACCCAAGGTAAACCCTATAATCTTTAAGGCACAAGGCAAGTCAACAACAGGGCTTGAAGCCATTACAACAATATACTCGTTATGAGCTCAACATGTCACTTGTAAGAATTGAACCTGGGTGGGGAGGATAACAAATTCCTCCCAAGCAACGGAGCTAAACCCAGTTGATAATATATATATATATATATATATGTGGAATCAGACAAACCGTTAGAAGATGAGGAAACGTAGGCAATTTTATTTGGTACCATTCCTTATTCCTTTTTATCAACCCATATTATATGTTATAGAAAACTAAAAATACAGTAATAATAAATTTAATGCAGACTAAATAATAATCATTCCAAACATACACATACACTAGCATAGATCCATGTAACTCAAGATCGTTTAAGTACTCAGAGATTTGCATTTCAGTTGTTTTTTTGATATCTCTGAGTGCTTAATAGACCTAGAGTTAAGATGAATCTTTGTAGGATTTATGAAGTAACTATATTTTTATGAAATAATCATGATTTGTTGCTGCATGTTTAGGATTTGGAATGTGTACATGCTGCCTTGTAAAGATCAAAGGACTTTTTATGAAACAACCAATTTTAAAAATATGGTGTACACACTAATGAATTCTGATATGACTAATTTGGTGTTAGGACCAAAATATTATATTCTCATTAGGGCTCTTATGGGGGTTTAAACTTTAAATAGAACTTTTGGTTTTTCCTTGTGCAGGAGATATATTAAATTGATTTTGAATTTGTGAAATATTTCACAATTGTGTGTTTATTTTCACAATACAAATTTTTCTATTTTGAAATGCAAACTTGGATATGTTAGTGAAAACTAATTTTCAGTTTTTGGAATAAACCATATTACCGTGTGGAATTGTTATCACGCAAATTTGTATATGCAGATTTACTTAATATCTATAGGCAAACCAACCCTTTGCCACGGTTGGAAGACCTCTCCATTCAGAATGGTGCTTTTCAAGTCTATGGAGGTGTCCCTGAAGGATGTATGCTGCCATATACTTAACAATTCTGCAAATTCCAAGAAAATCAGCATACAAAGATCACTCTTGGGCTGTTTGTAGTAAACAATCAAGAGTGAGGATAAGTTTTAATCACAATATTAAAATGGTTGAGATCCGATCTGCAAATATATTTGTAACGGGGAATTAATGAAGAGTGGATTTGAATGTGCACTTTAAGGGATGTTAAATTATAATAAATGCACGTTAATTAGCCACAACACTGAAACAGTTTAACCAATTAACATCCAATGGATTTAAAGAGCCAGCAACAAGCATGATTAAATCAAATCACGTGTTATCCAAGAGATTAATTGCATCATAGTGGGTGATAGGTGAGAGGCTACCAGAGGTCTGTTTGCATGCAATGGTGGTGGTGGTGAACTCTGGAAAATGAAGAATGAAGAATTGTCCGTCGCTACAAACTGCAATGAGATGAACACTGTCTTTTTCCTCGCTGGTTGTCAAATCATGTATTTACTACCTGTCTTATCTACCACTTTTACTGGATGCTTTTTGCCTCATTTGTTGGCTGCTTTCTCCCTCTTTTACTGGCTGCTTTCTCTCTTGTAGCATCCTGTTTCCCCCAGTTTGTAAATATAACTATATTGGCCAAGAGACTATGGCAAACTCAATATGTGTGAATGTTTGATTTGATGGACCTTTGTATAAAAGGTCGATGAATGTAAATTCTGTTATTTACTAGTTGCATGACTGCTGGAAGGGGGTGTGCTAAGAGAGACCACGGATGCTATGAAAGAGATGGTGAAGGGGACCAGGAATGGTTGTGTTAACCTCCACCAAACTAGTACCTTACTGGATTTAATTGCTTAGGACCAGAACAATCCTCTGACCTAGGAATGAATTACAATCAGGCTGGTAGGTGGGAAGACCTCCTCAAGAGTTAGTGAGGGGATGGGGCAGAGCACCCATCTATAAGGCTTTCAGACCTGACCACGGACTAGGAATTCGAGCCACACACAATCTTGCTGAGGAAGGCAAGAAAGGAAGGTGTGGTGGGTAGAGGAAGACCTGCGAAGAGTGCAGAGATGAGAGACTAAGCTCTCGGGTTCAAGGAAGAACTAAGAAATGAGCGTGTTCTGGTCGCAGGAAATGGCTAGCAGGGTTATGATACAAGCTGATAAACGAGGCTGCTGAGTGACTGAGGAAGTACTCAACGGTCCTCCTTGCTTGGTATAGTGAAAACCGTTGCCAAGATCCTGCGGTAGAAAGAGAGTAACCTTCGTCCCTAGCTTTCGTTGAGCCGGAAGAAAATATTCAATCTCAAAGTGTCGTGGTCTAGCTCGGGGGTGGCTAGTGGTAAATCCGTTAGGAGTGACTGAGCCTATGGTTGGGTGGAAACGGGCACCACTTTCAGCAGTCGCATCACGTCTTCTAGTTCTGATAAGTGTTTTCATGCTTTTTGCTTTGAATTGGGAATAATGGATGCATACGTGTATTTATATATCTATAAATGGTTTCTGTATTGAAATGCTTAAGTTATGTGTATGCGTTTGTCTTCTTGTGAACTTATGCTTCTAATTAATTGTCTATGTGCCCCAACTTAGCCTTCAAGGTGCCTTGGGACATAAACCTGTAGGATGGCCGAGATAGAAAGTATTGCGTCAATCTGGCCCCGTCTGTTTAAAGAGACTATCCCCTTCAAACTCCTTGTTGTGCGATCGAGATATCACGCCCAGGTCCTTAACAATTTCATGATGAAGCTCAGGAAGGATAGCAAGATTTAAGTCTCGGAAAGGAAGATCCTTTCGTTTGGAAGACGAATGGATGAGATTTGTTCGGGAGAACCTATATGACCAACACCTAGGAACCTTAGGCTAAGCCTAAGGGAGCTAATTCCTTCTGGCTTCGGAGTATTGTCGGCGCTCATAGTCATAAACCAGTCGAAGGCGACCGAGAGTTACGGTTACCCGTAAGGTTGACCAACGTTGGGCGGTTTCCATAGTGGTTAGGTGAACCTATCTTACCAACTAAACCGGGATCCAAAACCTCGAAGTCCGGAGCCGCGAAGTAACCAGAACCGTAGATCGAGGGATCCTTTGGGTTCTTTCCCAGCTGTCGATATACTGGGGATGCGTGGCGCTAGCCCCTTTAGTTCGGAGATTGGGCACTTTGGGAGAAAAGAGGAGTTTGCATCGCAAAACTCCCGAATGCCGAATCCCCAAGGTAACAAGACCCGTAGATTTATAAATCTACGTGGTCGAATCTCGACCGTGAGATCCGAGGGATGTTAGAAGGCTGTCAGTCCAGGGTGGCGTGGACCCTAGTTTGACGTGCCACGTGTCACCTGGATTCGTGTGTATCACATACCCTATAGGCCCATTGGGATGTAACACGTGTCACCCCGACCCCTACTACGTGTCAGTTCCTGGTACGTGTCTGCCTAGGCAACGTGGTTGGTGAAGTGGCCGGAACTCTGGGAGTTCGAGACTCCGGAGTATTTGGAGTGTAGCATTGTAGAGAGACCAAAAGGGTCCGAAGACCGGAACCACGTGGCAAGCTTGCGGGACTTCGGAAGTTTGGGACTTCGGGAGGTCTCGTGCGTAGATAGCAAGGAGACGTTCAACGTCGAAGCGCCGAACTCTAAATTCCCCGCTAGCCTGTGTGTCTGATGAGGGTTAAGCCAGTCGTCGGATTGGTTGATGGATGGACCTTCCCTATGGGAGGTAGGAACCAAGAGATGATACTAACGAGATGAAGCCACGGGGGCATCACGTGGCCCTCAACCAATGAATGCCCGAAGAACTTCGGGAAGCCGTAAGATATAAACCAAGGGTCGGTTTAGAACCCAATAGCAGTCGTTAGAAAGCTACGGGCAAGTAGAAGAGAATGAATCATCTCGGAGAGATGATTTGAGATGAGTTAGTTAAGGAAAAACGAATTTATGATGCCCCACCCCTTAAAAGAGTATTAAGGAGTCAGGTGTGTTACATCTCTCATTCACTGGCTGTTTTCTGTGGACATAATTAGTAAAAACTATCGACCATCATCAACATGACTTTGACCATGATGACAAGGTGAATCTAAACTCAAATTAATTATCACAAGTACAAAAATGGAGAAAGCTAGCTAGGATTTTATCATAATTCCACCTTAGGTAAGGCAAATGATGCCTTTGGAAAGTCAAGGTCATTAAGCGCTAGGGTTTTAAGGTTAGACCCTTAGGGATCTCATGTACATGATGCTTTTCAAATAATTGCCATGTGTCTCTCTAGGAGACAAATTGATTGTTCAACATTGCTCTTGACTCATCACTCTTCACCCACCAGAAACTTGAACCACCATGTCATTGCATACTCGGAACCGTGACCACTGACATCCAATCTGTTCCTACCACAAATATTACTAATTATAGAAATGCCAAAAACCAGTCTTCCTCTAGCAAGACAAAAAAGAAAAAGGCAAGGAAGATTGATCACAAAGGGAGGTAGCTTCAGTCTATCCTTGAAAAAGCAAAAGAAGCAAAAAACAGTCTCACAAGAATTGCTTTTTTTTACAAGGAGCATGAATATGTAAACATATGTGTCATGAGGG
The DNA here is from genome assembly GCA_010110895.2 of Picea sitchensis. NCBI lineage: Eukaryota > Viridiplantae > Streptophyta > Pinopsida > Pinales > Pinaceae > Picea > Picea sitchensis. The sequence goes on from SNQJ01S0025060.1 coordinate 102,491, forward strand.
CCCTCAGATCTCAGGCTCTTGGAAAAAAACATACTGCCAATAATAGCAGTTCTCTCGGACCCTGGTGAAACTGACTCTGGGATAAGCTCTAATCAATGTCAATGTCTGGATGTACCTGCAATAGAACCGTCCTGATGGAATCTTGATGGACCTGAACCCTCTAGTTGCACAAATACAATTGGGGGTTAACAGGAATGAAAATTGGAACTGAATTTAAAAGATCATATGATTATGTGTTCATTGATTCTTTTAATTAAATAGGATTTTGGTGTTTAAGTGTTTTGAATCAACTAAAATTGCTTTTCAAGCATAAGATTTAACAATGTATTTGATTGTTAACAAATCCACGTTGTCTCATTGCAAAGGCTATATCTCCAGTTAAATTATGGTTATCAACTTACCATCTAACTACAAAGGCCAAATTCCAAGCTCAAAATTCCCTATTCAAATGTTTTATCTGATGGCTATCGACATCCAGATGAAAACACCAAACTTTGAGTTAAATCGCTCGAATTCCTAGTTCAAATGTTTTATTTGATGTCTAATGACATTAAGATGAAAACGCCAAATTTGAGTTAAATGGTTGAGGCCAAATTCCATTGAAATGGTTATCATCAAGTAATTTATTTTGGATGGTTATTTGATTTTTTTTTTTGTAAATAAACTAGATGAGAATCCTTCTATTCAACCAAGAAAAAAGTACAAAGTGATACATAGACTTGCTGATAGCAAAAGATCCCCCAGAAAGAGAACAGGGGAACACTAGAGACTAACCTATGCTAAAAGAGAACCGCAAGAAGTACATGGGCATAACAAGATGAAACATTACAAGACAAGCAGAAAGGCTCGGGTCATTGTGTTGGCCGGAGAGGATCCTTTCAGCCTTTTTTCTTACGAACATCAATCCAACCAGAGGAACTGATAGGCTCAACAACCTTCGCCACCAAAGCCAGATGGTTTGAGGAAATGCCAGAATCTTGAGTTGCGGAAGCTAAGGGTGCTTCCTTGTCACTGTCTGAATTATCCGATTCATGAGGACGTTTCTGAGTCCCTGAGAGCGGGGCTGTGGCCATGATTATGTCATTCGATTCATCCTTTTCGAGGAGAGTGTGCAATGGCTTAACGAAGGGATTCAAGGTCAAAATTTTTGAAGCTTCAGGATGTTGTGATGAAGCCAAAGGCTGGTGTTTTGGGTCTACAGTTGGCTGCTGCGCATTTGTTGGAGACTGCGATGGTGTTGTAGAAGGATGAGGAGCTGTGGTGTTTTTGTGATGCTGCTTGTTGTTAGATGAAGAGTTCGAGCGACTTTTGTGATTTTTAGGGTCTTGCCAACCATTAGCCCTTTTCCGTGCTCTAGGGGATGAGAATGGGATTGGGGATAAAGGACAAGTTGCCTGAAGGTGCCCTATTTGATGACAGCAGAGACACCTGAAGGCATTGTTCTCATAATCGACCAGTTGCGTGTAAGGATCATCCTTAGTCCAATCTATAAGAATCCTATCCGGTAGCCCTTGACCGAGGTCAATTTCAACGCATATGCGGGCAAAGGTGACGAAACCTTTCGTGATTCGGTCTGTGTCAATCTTGATAAACCTACCCAACACATTGCCCAGGGTAGGTAAAAAAACTTGAGTATAAAAATGCAAAGGTAAATTGGGGAGTCTTACCCAAACCGATGTGGTCATAGTAGTCATAGCTAGTGGGTTGAAATCAAGGAACCATCTCTACATGGAAAGACCAGATCTGCCCCAGAACCATGGATCTTGCTCCAACACGCGTTGACAGTCCGCTTCTGTGGAAAAGTTAACAATGAAGAACCCTTTGGAGCAAAAGAATAACTAATGACCTGATGACCAGGTCTTATTTACCCATTCTCTTAGCGCGGAAGCAGAGGGCCATAGTCTATTGAAACGATAGATGAGGGCTTTTTTCTGGTAGATATATGTAGAGCCATAGACATGGGGATCTTTGACCTTTGCTGTTGGAGGTTCTGCGGACTGCTCCACAATGAAGGCAGAGCCAAAAAGCTCCTTTGATCTGGAAGTTTCAACCTTGGACCCCGAAGGAGCGGAAGATCCTTGATTTCACGACGTGCTTGTAAGAGCTTGGTTGAGTGGAGGATGGCGCTCCTTCATGCAAATGAGAAATGAAAGAAATGGTTGCATTCTTTAGATTCCCATAACCTCGCAACAGAGAGCCATCCACAAGTTGTCGGCCTTCAAAGATTAGTTGTTGAAAGCAAGGCAGAATACCTGTCGCCTGGTGGATCTGGACCTTGATCTAAAAAACAGAGTCTAAATCTTGAGCATGCAAGGAAAGAGAAGAACCGATGATGGTCTTTACAAAAAGGGGAAAGCCTGCAGCAGTCTCGGAGCAAGCCGCAGCGCGATGAGGGAAGGCCCTTTGTTCCCAAATATTGCAATGCCGGTTGATCGTGGGTTTCTTTCGATCCCTACGAATCATTGTTTTTCCCTAACCTTTCCCGCACTGCGGAAACCCTAGCTTGATTTGTGTTTCTTGCTTCAATACTGCGTCGGTTCTAATAGGTGAAGACTGCTTAGGTAGCAAGTGGTGTCCGACCTATCCTTGTCGATGAAGTTGGGCTTTTCCTGGGCGGCACAGGGCTGGGACTCCTGGAATGTCGCTATGGGTAGCGGAAGATGAATTGAAGGATCTCGACCGAGACCGGGAGCGGGAGTGCGAACCTGAAGTGGAAGAAGAGTCTGAAAATGATGAGGAACCAGACATCGATCTTGACGGGCTTGCCTACCGCGGCCTCCCAGATCTCACCATGTCGTTGCCGCTGGTACAAACTCGAAAACCCTAGGGCTGCCCTCGCAGATCCGCTTCTAGGGTGAAACCTAAAAAGGGGATGGTTATTTGATTTAAAATACAAGCCACTATATGTTTTTAAATGGACTCTATATAAACTTATTCAATTTAATCCATATTCCTTTCTATCCCCCTTTTTTTTTACCTATTACACCTTTTTTTCCATCTTTTACTTGAGTTTATTGCTTTAATTGTCACTTTATTACGTTGAAGGTCTGTATTTAGGGTGTTATATCTCCAAAAAAGGGTTATCCTCTCCAATTTTTTCTATATAAATCGCTTCCCACAAAACTCTTTGACTTTGCAACTAAGCTAATCGATGTTATATGTTTGAACTCTGTAACTAGACAACATGTTAAAAAAATCCAACAAAAGATTCTTCTTAAGGCAGAAAGATTGGAATTAGTTCTCGTGAAAAATTTGTTGTTGGTGAAATGTAAGGGTGACACATACCGGTCCTCCACTTACTGACGTGTTTTGTGCAACATTGTTGTTTGCTTAGTATTTGTATATTGGCAGTGTGACAATATTTGGTACGACCTTAAGCCCGATATTTGTCACAAAATCGATGTGTCGAATGTATACATCATAGCCTCATTGATTGACAATCTGCCTCCAAGAGTTGTGGTGCTCTCAACTAGCGGTCATGGTTGCGTTGAGCAGGGCTGGCTTGGCCCTGCCCATTCAACTGCGTGCAAAGTTCAGTTTCAATAACAAATTCTCCATTTTCCTTCTAGGTGGCAGACACAATGTTCATGGAGTTATCTCATTCCCAAAAAGCCTTATGTCTTCTCTCCTGGAGCTATCTCTAAGCAACTCACCTACACTCATCGAATCATGTATCGCTAGCATAAAATTTAAAACTTGCATTTCATGCTTTTGAACACCATCCAAATCGACAACAAGAAGATCATCTCCATAGTGTTGCCCACCTTAGCCCCATAATCACACCCTAATGGTATTAAGCGACATCTATTTACAATGTGATCTTTTGTAAAAGTAGCCTAGGCAAGGAACATCATGCACGCGGCCTATGTAAAACCTGTTATCCACCAAGTTGCACTAGGATGGACTTCCAGTGAGCTGCCAAAGATTGAACAACTCATTGTTCAAAATTCAGAAGTTCAGCGGGTCTATGAGACCACCTTTTTCCGCATTTCCATCTTTCCGGGGCATTGTAATAAATGACTTGAGCATGAAAGTTGTAAAAGACTATTGGCCACCTAAGACCTGAGCATGAGTACATACTCTAGAGTGTTTTTTTTCACTTGTTAATTATTTCTTGCCTATTAGGCGATTAATAATTTCTAAGTTTTTTTCACTCAAAATCACCTCCAAAGATGGAGTATGTGCTGGTGGTTATGCCTTGACATGGTATAACCAATGTCTAGTGTCTAAATGTATATAAATTCATGCTAAGTCATGTCTATTGAGTCATATGAAAATTGCGCTAAGTCTCCCCTAGGATTTTTTAAAGTTTTTAGTCAATAAAAAATTTCCCGTAACACGAACATTTTTTAATGTAAAAGTCAATAAAGTCATAAAAATGGCATCAATTGTTGTTAGATGCCATGTTTGTGCTCGTTTTCTAAGCCAAAGTACCTCCTAAATCCTTATCCCCCCTTTGTTGAGCAAAAAAGTGATTTTAATCAATAAAAATTGAATTTTCCTCTCAAAAAGGTAAAAAAGGACATTTAAATTAAAATGCTAAAATTTAGCAAAAGTGCTAAAACTTAGCAAACATGTCAGAAACATGTTTTGCCATGTTTGGAGTCCCTGGTCTAGATGGTGAAAGTTTCTCCTAGTAAGGGCACCTAGTTTGGGTGACATGGTAAGATGGAGGAGATCCCAAGGAGGCTAGGCACACCTCCTCCTCTAGTTGGCGCACTAGCAAAGAGGGGTGCTAATCCCTATTCTTAACTCGACCTCACCCTCACCTACCACTCCACTACAACTCGCCCTCACCCTCACTTCACTTCTACACACCCTCACATCACTCCACTCCACCTACCTCTCACTCCACTCATCCCCCAGCTTACCAGTGCGCATCTCCTCTTCTCGCATGCGCCCTCACTTGGTAATCTTCATTCGAAAATGTATAAAGAAAGGTTGACCCTCTTCATATGAGTGAGTCAGAGCCTAGGGAAAATAACTTATGCTATTGTATTGTATATCTGTAATTTTCTTTCAAGTTTGAATAAAGAAGACTTTGAAGGTCACATGGTGGATGGTAGCATTGTGTGGATGTTGATATTCATGGTCTAAATTTATGAGGTAATTGTATCGTGTTTTCATGCATTTCAATTTGTAGGTTGGCCTTGATAGGGGTGCTATCACCCAATAGGAAAGATTTTCTTAACTAGCTTGGATATTAAGATCTTTTGTTACTTTACATATGCGGTTGACAATTTGCATGTTAATTTTGTTTAATTGCATGCTATTTAAATTTCATGTGTAGGGAACACCGTTTATTTAACAAGTTGTATGTAGGTTTATCAAGATTTCAGGTCCTCATACTTGAAGTGGTGGCTGATTTGAGTTCAATCTTCCACATTCTTCAAGATCTTTTGAGAATGAGTCCCTCATCCTTTCACTGGAAGACTCCATAGCCCAAGATTCAATTCTTGAAGAAAGACTTTCTCTCTCTCTTTCTCACCCTTCTAGTTTTCAATTTCTTGGTTATCTATTATCTATATGTAAGCATTTGAGTTTAATTTCTAAGGTTAAATCTTTAATTTTCTTATGCATGCATAGGATTTCTAGATCTGATTTTTATTTAAAGTTTATCTAATAGATCTAGATCTACTATAATGAAAAGATCCCCTTTCATTAAGCAAATTTCTGATATTTTTGAAGGGTAAATTTTGATCTTTTCCCTTTGCTTTACATTGTTATATCTATCATTTCAAGTGCCTAGTTACTTGGTGTCCAACAATAAGCAAAAAATCAGTAATAAAATTTGTTAGTTGTTAGTTTCTTGTTTCATTTTTCAGGCAGTGCTGATCAATCCCGTAAGCTGTCTCAAACCATCTTGGGCATCTTTTGGGGTTTTCTCTTTGCTGATTTTGCAGGTTATTGGACAACCAAAGAGAAGCTCTATTCAACTTGGACAAGTTTGGGGCATCCAAGCAACCAGGAGTCCTCTAACCTCTTCTAAAAAAAACCTAAAAATTTACCTTTTTTTGCATAAGAAAAATATTAATAAAATTTGGTCAAATTTGTTYATCTTCTTTTACTTCTTTATATTGTTTTCTGTCATAATCTAATCAACTTTGTTTGCTGGTTTTTAATAGGTCCGCCACAAAACAATGGGGAAATTTGACGATTTTTTGAACCAAAACTGAAGATTTTCTACCCCAAGTTGGACCCTTTGAAGACCAAGACTCTAGAAGTCTCTTTTGTAATAGTTGATTAGTATCTTGATTCATTCTATAAGGATCCAAAAAATCATAAAAAAGGAAAAGAGAATTCATCTTCTCGAAGTGTAATATGCATTAATAAAAGCGGGCCTTTAGTGCCCAGTTTCATCATCCCCTTTAGGGGGATCGGTGGTGGTTGTGTGCTTCTTGTTTTTCCTTATTTGCTTTCAAAACACACAACTTAAGGAAATTAACCTTTCAAACAATCACGACTTAAGAAAAGTAATTCTTATGTTAGCTTAGTTTGCATTTCCATTTCTAGTAATTAGAAAACATTCCAAGTTTTCCGCATTTTATTTTCAGTTTTAAAATAAACCTTCCCCGCAGTTCTCGGTGTATGCTTTGAACCCTTGCAAGCCTAGCTCGATCCTAGGATTCATCAGAACCGAAGCTGTTAGAGTGGAGTAGTTTAATTAGGGAAAACCTTGATAGTAGCTGTCTTAATGCGCGGGAAAACGCCTAGGGGGAGTGTGTGAAGTAAGGCGGGCTCTCTCGAGACTTAGTTTCCCACCTGTTTTGGACATCCAACACCCCTAGTGAACTTATTGGTGCAGCCTTCAGGGCTTCGGTAGGTTCTCAGCACATTTCCAAACAAAAGGACAACCTCTAAAGAGGCCACACATTTCATTAATCTACTTTCAATAAACCTTAATAAAACACGCGTTCAACAACTTCCCATGATACCTTTAAGGCACTGGTTTCATGTTTACAACTTTCTATTTTCATGAGCAGTATTTCATTCTCAATATGATGATTGTCTAATAACTGTTATAACTCTTGCAGATATTGTATCCTTACTTTATTATGCATGTATCTTTTATGGTTAGACATTTGTTCTATTTGATTATGTTATCTATCGAATGAATGTGTTGAATGCTTCTGTATAAATGTTTTATTCTGCAATAAACTCCTAGAGTGGTTTCTTAGCTTAGAGTAGCTTAAAAGCCATAGTATATTTGTTAGGGACTACCCCCCTTGGCTTTGCTAGGAGTTGGCCTAGACGGAGGAGTCCAGGATTAGGTGACATCACCTTGACTCAAGACTTGCCCCTAAGGAAACACTGAGTGGATTGAAGATTTCTTCCACGATAGCCCAAGTGTGTATAAAGGTGGTAACAAAACCTTTCCATGCTTCGATGCCAAGATGGTCTCTTGGATGAGAGCTGAATCAAGGGTGCTCACTATCAATTTTGTTTTACACAACAATACAAACTCTATGGAGAATTTTGGAAGTGAATTCCATGGTTGTGGTTAGGTGCTACAGAGTGTTATGTCTTGCATTCCTTAATGCATGTCTGCAAGGAGGTACAGATCCCATAGCTCCCATTGTCATCAACACTCATCAGATGTAGTAAAACCTTCTGCAGTTTCATCTCATAAACAATTAACTGGGCTTCTCTTCCACGTTAATTATCTTGCAGACCACTTTCTCAAACTTCAACCTCACCTGCACTTCGACCTCCACCTTCATACTTAGTTACCTTTCAACATTCCCCTCCTCCTGTTTCAGAAATTTGTTACTGTTAAGATGATTTTACGATGGACAATCTATACAATAAAAAGAAATGGGCCACAATAGGTAGATTACGACTTATAACTGATGTGAAAAGATGGGTCTTTGTACATACTTAATAATTATTATTCTCTTCAACGAAGTGACTTTGTATTTGATTTTCTAATTATTTTTAACCGTACATAAGTCTAGCAATTTTTTTACAAAATTTGTAATGTTGTGTAGAATAATAATATTAATTTTAATTATTAAAAATAAAAATTTAATTTTACAGTTTAGAAATAAATTTTCCTTTTTACAATTGCATCATCTTATTGATATGAGGATAATAACCTTTACTTGTGAGTATTTTTCAAAGAAGTATTAACCTTTACCTTTGCAAAACAATTATTCTCTAATTGAATTGAACCCTTTTACCTTTCACTTTGTTGCTATCCTCCATTGGAGTGTTTGTTTCACAGCCCACCACAATAGGAAATACTAGTTCACGGTCTGTAGACTTTTATATATTAAATATCATTTATATGTTTCCAATGCCACCACCAAAGTTTTTATTGCTGGTTTATGTAGATGACCTCCCAAGACATCTTGCTTTTATCTTTCACTTTGTTGAGATCGACCATTGGAGTGTTTGTTTCAAAGCCCACCACAATAAAAATATACTGCATGGTATTTTATATATTAAATATGACTTATATGTTTCCAATGCCACCACGAGGCTTTGCTATTGTTGGTTTATGTAGAGGACCTTCAAAGACATCTTGCTACTTAAGAAAATTTTGTCGTCTCTCTGAATGACAATGTAAGCAAACAAAGTAATAATAATTGGCTCTTGGGATAAGGATATTTTCTTCACATTCAATGATGAAACATTTAAGAATATTTAATCGCATTCAGTGAATAATTGACATTATAATTATTTAAAAAAAATTATATTTTGTATTAAAAATTTGCATGGTTATGATTCTAAACTATTTTTTGCTCTTTTATTTTCTTTCACTCTTATGGGGAATTGGTCAAATGTATTCTGAATGGTGGTTAGTGATAAGTATTTATCTTTGATTTCTTATAAGAAGTTAAAAATTGTAAAGATTTGCCAACAGTCTTTATATGTTATTTTTGTTTTCATTTTATTTATGTGGATCGTCTCTAGGATCCTGAGTTGAGCAGCATGTGGTTTAATATAAAGGCATGCGTATAAATCAGTATGGTTATCTAAGACAAGTGTTTATATTAATAATGCAATTTAAATATTTTTATTTAAATAATATATATTTTCATTTGCAATATTCTATTCACTGAAACAATAACGACTTTGCAATATTCTATTCATTGAAACAATAGCGAGTTGGAAATATTCTACGATATTTTAACAATTTGAAATAACCTTCAGGTTTTCGAGGCCAAATCCGTTGCTTTGTTAGAGTTGTATGTTAGACTTTTTGGAAGTTAATGAAGTTGAGATACATTTTTGTATTAAGAGAAGTGAAGCGAGGTGCACTCTATAATTCAAGGTGGAAGAGATGTGTTACACTCGTGGATAATGTTAATAAATTAAAATGAAAAAGGGTTTGATATCCAATGTAATGTAAAAAAAGAGTGGATAATGTTAATAAACTAAAATGAAAAAGAGTTTGATATTCAATGTAATGTAAAAAAAAGAGTCCACCATAACTCAAAAAAAAAAAATTAAATCAACATAGATCCATATTAATTTAAGATCTTTTAAACAACAAGAGGCTTGCACCTCGTTTTTTTCTCCTTCTTGATTCTTAATAAATCTGTGAATAAAATAGATCTATTCTAGTTCATTAGTGCACATCTACATTGTATTTAACACTAATCACCATTAAGTATGCATATTTGGTTAGTCCGTCCTTAAGTACAAAAATGGGAACCCTTGCTTTTCAGTTTGATAATCCTGTAATGAATTCCATGTATATCTTGTCCCATTTCTCATTGGGAATGTTTAGTGTGTAAAGAAACCTTGATTGCTATGTGTTCTTTGACTTGGTTTTTTGGCAGGGTTCACACTCGATGACAAAATTGATGTTGTATTCTTTCTTTTTTAGCCTATAGAAATTTTGCTTGATGTTTTTGTATGTCTTTCTAACTCCAACATGGCCTACCGCCACAAATGAGTGCTCTTCCTCCATAACATTTTACCTTTATTGAGAATAAAAGGTTTTTAAGTATAATTTATGCATTTTGAGTTTAATTGCCCATTCCTCTTCATGTTTAAAGTGATTTTTTTATATATATATTTTAAGAAATGTTTTGTATGAATTTTGTCAAATTTGACTGATTGGTAAACCAAGGTTTTATTTCTATCGGGGTTTGAAACTAGGTCATCAACACGACGATGCTCCATCCCAACCTATAGAACATAGCTTGGAGGACTTTTAACAAATTATTAAATAACTTTCAAGTCTACCATATATTCTTGTTGTATTTCCCTATCCTATATGGCTATAGTGTGTGAGCTAATAAGCAAGACATGTGAGATAGGGCATGTGTGTCTCAAATTTGCATGTTGGATATGTGGATTCGTGGACTTGCTAGTTCTATGTGCTTGACACATGTCATGTGCTAGTCGCATGTCCCACGTGTGTCGCACACTCAAGCCTCATGTGTCCCTGATGACCTCTCGGCCTAATATCCCACATGTGCAGAATTTTAAAAATTAAATTTTTCTTTGCAATCGACTGCTTCAAAACTTCATTCGTGAGCCCAAAATACACCATTAACAGAGATCAGAATTCTCTATTATCGTACCAATTCAATAGCGCTCTAACCCAGGTGCTAAATCTCTCTTGTGACCTAGTGTTGAAACCCCGAGCTAAAACTCTACTTGTTAGCTCCTTTTTCCTTCTACGCGACCAACACTATAACCGTGTGCCAAAAAAGAAAACTCCATTCGCTGCTCCTCGTCCGTCGTCATAAGACCAAGTGCTATGAACAAGCACTAAATCCCGAGTGCTTAACCTTCAAGAACCCGATGCTAAAATTCCTATAAGACCTCGGACTATAGCCAGACGCTTATCTTCTCATGGACCGTCGGACTATCCTTGAACTTTCCTTTGTATCAGAGTTCTCTATCAGATTCCTCTCAGTCTATGACGCTCCAAGTGTCAACCTCTGATAGCTTGCACCTTCCTCTCGAACTTCGAAATGCTGTGAGCTTCTCCATTGCTGATCAATCTAGATCCACGGTCTCAGATGACCAACCTTCGCTTCCATTGCGCTAGGTTTTCGTCAAGGGACTTACACGTGGGTGCTACATGTCAATTTCTCATTCGTGCACCTCGCTACCACGTGTCCACTTCTCATTCGTGGATGCCATCTGTCCTGGTCTTTGTCATCTTCCACGTGTCACTCTAGTAGTCGTAGATCTATTCAATTCTAAATAGATCTTAGCCGTCAATCGAGAGTGTTCTATCAAAGTTCCTTCAAACGTTGGGCTTCAATGGCTCTACTCCGAGAACCAATAGAATGCCACCACGCATCACTTTCGTAGCATCAATCTAGCTTACTCCGAATAGATCTAGACTGTCTATCGGAGTCTCTCTTTACAATCTGAGCCATTGATTTAACAAGTCAGAATCATTTAGTCTTGACAGACCTTGCCACGTGCCTTCTCCAGATCTATCAGTTTGGATCACTTCGAATTAATCTCTGCTGTTGATCGAACCATCTGCCTTCATCGTGAAATATCCCTGATCCGGCTGATCAAGATATTTGCTACTGTTCTACTGCTCTGGCGTGCAGATCATACCACTGAAATATCCCTGATCCGGCTGATCAAGATNGGTAAACCGTGCAACCGGAATACCTCCCTGAAGAACAACTCTGCTACCTGTATGGCCTTGTAGTCTGTGGGTATGGCGAAGAAATGTGCGAACTTGGTCAGTCTGTCGACCACTACAAATATACAGTCACTCCCTGCTGGCCTAATCTTGGGGACGGGACATCACACATCGTTGATCTATCTTTCCCGATCAATTTCAACCGTTGATTGCACTGCTTCTATCAGAGTACTTCTTCAATTATGCACTTTGATATTTAGACTTCAAAGGTTTCTAAGCAAGTGGTATCAGGTTCCGAACTTAGGATTGATTCGGACCGTCGATCTGGATAGACCTCCACTTGAGATCTAATCTCAACCTTCCATATCTTTGAGCATAGGGACAAAGCCTTGGTCCGATAAAACAACGATCACGATTTCTCCTTATCTTGATCGGACAACTACTGTTACTTCAACGCCTGCAAGGGGTTCGATTTCTGTTCTTGAAGGGTTTTGACCTTTGATTCACCTGCATACGAACATAATCCAATTCTATTCTCCCATGATCTCTCTATGATTCAAAGGATCATTGTTGATCCTGTTGTGATCAACAATGTATCACGATCCTTATGCGCGCCTCCCACTTAATACCTGCACACACAATTTATAGAGTTCGATTTGGACTGTAATAACTCACAAAATATTAATATGTTGGAAAGATATCCAATTCTCACGTTACACAGGTCTTTTGAACATGCATTCTCATGCAACACTTGAAATAGAGTGATTCCATTAATCTGTTGTATACATACTATACAACAAATTAGTAGAGATTCTCCTTTAATGGCCTTTCAAAATCTCACTCTTGGCCTAATTCTCTATTTAATTGGCCACTTTCAATGCCCTTAGGATTACAACATTTAACATAAGGACTCTGAAACCATAATCTGTTTCAGATCCAAAAAATCCTCACTCATAAATCTCTTGGATCCTTTAGATCCACAAAATCCTCAACCATCTCTCACATCTTCTTGAAATCTACTCAATAAGGCAGATTCGATTACATTCAATAATCTCAACTCAACAAACCCTAACCTGATACAAGACTTCTAGAACTCAATAAAACATAGAATTTACATTAATTCAAAGACCCCCTAGGTCTAGTCAAGCAAGGTTAACTTAGGAGGCAAAATGCTCCTGCATCATTCCTGATATGTCCAACACTTTGGGCACCAAAAATTCAAAAAAGGTGTGTAGATGGTTCTTGATATTTCAAAAATGTGTTTCGATGTGTGTTTGAGTAGTCTAGAGTGGAGATATTGGTGTATGTGCACACCAACTTTCTCGTCATATGTAGTAGATGAGGGGAAGGACAAAGATGTGTGATGTATTTCTAGATGATATGGGTAGGAGATGTAGGAGGACGAGATATAGCCCATGACTCATCACTCATGAGATTCTTTAATGAATCTACTCTATTTTGTATTTGTCATTGGCATTGCATATGTAGTATGATAGTGTATTAGTATCAATGTTATATTTATCGCCTTAGAGAAATTATTGCCGAGGTTTTGAAATGTAACTTATCGGTAATATCGGGAAAAAATAAGAAATTATCAACAAATATTGGGAAACATAAAAAAATACAAAAATAATCATTTTTTTTCAATTTTTTTAACATCTAAAGCAACAACAACATCAAACAATCACATTGATACATAAATATGAAAATAAAATCGATATATAAGATGTCAAGTGCTACATCACACATCGACACTGAAATATGATATCTGTCCTGACTCCTAAGTCATAAGTCCTGATAGGATGATACAAAATCACATCCAAACAAAAATAAATGTATCTCATGAGATGATCATCATGAGGCATTTAGATACTCCAAGGATAATGCACTAAGGTATCAATGATTCTCTCTACCGCTTTTATGGGCAAAGATCATCACTTTTCCTCTGGAAACAATAGGTGGACATGTTGAGGTTGAGCCTAAGGTGGAAGGTGCAACTCCCTTATGCAACTCCCGGGGCTAAGGTGGAAGTTGAAGTGGGATGTCTTTCGACTCTTCCCCTAGCTACCTTTCTTTGTGGAGGTGGTGGCTGTGGTGCACTTTGAATGTCCTCCTCCAAATATGTCTCTCCTGGAAGTGGAACATCCTTTGATTCCACCTCCTCCAAAATATTAGCATCATGCTCCAACCACTTAGGTGCCTCCTCCATGATAGGCCTCTTGGTCTCCACCCTCCACAAACTCGCGGTGTCAATCACATCCAAAGAAATGACATTCGTGTCAGGTGCTTTGTCAATTTTCTTCACATACAGCTTGAGAATGTAGTAGACATAGATCATGACATTAAGGCGGTGGACATCTAACCTGTATCAAGGCCAATTTGGAATTAGAGGATGATGACCCATGGGCATAAATTAAAATCAATGAAATTATAAGAAATTAAAATTTTAATTTGAACATTTCTAACCTGTTGCCGTTCTTGGAGTGTATTTTTTCAAAGTCACTCCAGTTGCATTCACACCCTTAAGTGTTGTAAGTTTGACTTAACACCCAAATGGCAAGTTTCTATAACTTGGAGACTATTCTGCCATAGTTTTCCCACCAAACATCTACAACGAATAAATGGAAAGGAAAGACAACGAATTATATTTCCATTGAGTAACAAAGAGATAGAAAGGAAAGACATTGGAATTTGAAAGTTTGAAMCAAATTTTACTTGAAGCTTACCTGGCATCCTAGTGGTCYTGCCTTGGATAGCCATATCATAACCAAATGTCCCAACAACCAACTTATATATCTCCATTTGTTTGGAAATCTCCGAGCCTTCAATGGGAGTCACCAACATCCTCTGAACACATTGGGAAAATATGTTCGTAACCTTAGCATTAAATCTAAAACCATAGGCATAAGAGTACGTAGAGTTGAGGTAGAGCTCTGCTGCATGAATCAGACGATGGAGAGTATTGTTCTATCGCTCATCATTCACACTCCATATATGGGCTCGTCTAGTGAATCCCTCCTCCCTCTTGTCCTCATAGTACCGATGAATAACTTCCTTAGACCCACCCATGGCCTACAAGTAGCCCATTGCAAGCTTGTCACAATCAACCGAGTGAAGAACCTTTACCAAAGGTTCACTAATGGCACAAAACTCCTCCACTCCCATCCAAAAACTTTGATTGTGTCTCACAAGTTGGGCTATGGATTTCCCATCCACTTTAATGTTATAGACACAAGAATTCCATTCATCTGAAATAAACATCCTCTGCAACTGCAACTGCAACATAGAATTGTTGAAAGACTTAAGAGAAATGAAGCTAGTGGCGAAATGCATGATTGTGAGATGGACCAACTCCTTCCTTGTAAACTGCCTCATGAGTGTAAGAGCATATGTATGATTATATATATATATATATTGTGACACTCCTAGCTGAATCAACATTTCCTTGATCCAAGAAACATCGCCCGTGCCCTCTAACATCAAATCAATGTAATGGGCGGCACAAGGAGTCCAATAGAAGGTCCGATATATGTTCATAAGCAACCTGCTAGTAGCAACATAATTAACAACATTGTCCGTAATGACTTGGACAACATACTGCGAACCTATTTCCTAGATGAAGCCAACCAACAACTCACATAGTAACTTGATCAGAAATGGATCCGAACTCTCGAATGGTTGTATGACTTAGTACCTGCAAGCCAATTCGACAATTTATGAAGGTTATACCAAGGTTGTTGGGAGCGGGAAGCACAATTTTCAAAAAGCTTCCGGGAGTGTTTTTAATATAATACATATTTTAATATATTTTGATGCACATGTATTAAAAAAAAGCATGCAAAATGTCGAATCAACCACAACAAGCATGAAATCATAGATTTAACCACTGGATTAGTAATGATCATTAAAGCAGTAACCATTAAGTACACATATAACATCAATCATCTAGTAGTTATAACTTATAACAATGTCATCAAATGATCAATTATTGACCACAACATCAACCTTCAAGTTTCAACATAAACAATTTGTCATCAACAAATTGTGACAGATAACACCAACCATGTAATGAAATAGAGCATCATATTCATGACCAATGAGTTGTAAGATTTAGTTAATAGTTCAAACCGAAACTGTCGTATAATGCTTACAAAATAAGTCTTAATAAAGACAAAGTACTAAGTTCTAGAGACTACTTCTAAACATGAAAAAGAAAAAGAGATTTAGTATCTACTAAGCTTTCCTCTTGCCACGAGAAACTTGTACTTTTTCCCCCATGATCTATGAAGAAGAGTAGGAGTAGGTGCAAATGTTCGTAGAACATGACTAGTAGCTGCATGGCCCCCACACAATGCTAGATGATGTGAAGATAAAGACAAAACTCCTGCATCTGGAAACCTACTAGTGGATTGGGGTGGCATGTTTGCTCCATGAGTATGACCACCATCATGATCACCCAAAAGTTCATCTTCCAAACGCTCTAAAACTATGGCTCCATCCTCCAAATTAGCCTCCTTTGGTTTGTTGTCCCAAGTCACATATGTTCTATCATTCTTTGCTACATCACAAAAATGGGGCAACAACTTCAAGTTGTAGTGCACATAAACCAAGATTTTTGCCCGATCTACATTCAAGTTGTTTCTCTTAACATTGTGGATGAAGCTATAGGTGCTCCAACACCTCTTTGCAGAAGAAGTGTTAACAACCTGTGAAAGCATCCTCACCGCCAATTTATGCAGATGTGTAGTAGAGGAGCCATACATGTTCCACCATTTGATAAGACTCAAACTATCTCGATCTTGACTTGCATGCAAATTACCAAAGACTCCATGTTCACTGGTGTACATTCTCAATTGGATTTGTACTTGAGCACACTCCTCTTCATCAAGGACCCGTTAACCCCTAGATTTTCTCACTTGCAAATCCTAAGTGTTAAAAGCTAGCATGTCTTATTTGGTTGGCATTCAGATATTTTACCTAGAGATAGCTTTGCGTGAGCCATGGTTGGTTCCCGTATGATTTTAGGGAAAAGATTGGTTTAATGGTGTTTCTTGCTTCAACGATAGAGTTTTCACAGATTTTCATGGATGAGTGAGAGAGATTGTTATTTTTGGCAGATTTCCTACTATTTAGGAGACAAATTTAAGAGGTTAGCATGGAAGATGTGATCATATATTCAAAGTCCTTGCGAGATCATGATTCCAGTGAGCTTTTTTCGGACGACATGCGAGCACCTACTATTTTTAGCAGTTAGAGTTCCAGGGTTCAGATGATGGTGCTGAGAATATATCTGGGTTCCTTGTAGAAAATCGAATTCGATGAGCCCATTTTCATTGACATGTGACGAGATTCTATTTTTAGCAGTGCCTATTTTCAGGCATACTATGTTTGGCAGGGTTTTCCTAGCGGTCTCGAACATTTTTGGTCTTTTCATATTTTTCGAGCAGACAACTATTTTTAGCATGTCTGTTTTTAGTAGTGTTAATATTAGCCGGTATGGTTGCCATGCAAGATGACATGTTGCAATTTCAATGAAGGATATATGGTCAAATTAGGGCGCATGCATGGGTGAGTCACCAAGGTGCATGCATCCTTATTTTAATCCATTCACATTTTCTTTCCTTCTCTCACACATGTGCATGCTTTTTTCCTCCCACTCATACACATCACTATTCTGTACTGTAGCTAGGGAGGTTACAGGGGGGTTGAAGGGCCCGTAGTGATAATAGTGGAGACCATTCAATGTAAGGTGGACTACGTCCACTATATTATTAAATAAGGCCCACTATGGTAGTTAGATATATTAGTGCAAACATAATAAATGTGAGAAGGCTTTCTAGAAGGTTCCTTCTCTAGAATGTTCTTAGGTAGTATTATATAAGTGTTGAAATATTGTAACTGCGAAGAATATTCTAATTATAATTGAGTTATTATCTTATAGATCAAATCCCCTTTTGTGGATTGATCATGCCGGGCTTTGTATAAGACCAAATCCCCTTTTGTGGATTGATCGAACAATAGTTATATGTTGTTGTTTGTAAAGTCGTCCCCTAGGGCTAATTAAAGTGGTTTTAACCACTAGTTAAAGAAGTCGGCCTAGCTTGGTGAAGAGACATAACCCTAGCGCCTCCTCAACTAGTATTTATAAGTGAGGATGGTGCCTCATTCATTCACTCACTCAGTGACTCAACAAGTGCGAATCTTTTGAAGGTAGTTGCAGTTACAAGAAGGAGAAGAGAGGTGCATGCTCAGTCCTGGATTATCTTTGGTGTTTTGGTCTTAGTCTTGGCATTGTATTGGAAATCTATTATTGAGGAAGTTTTTTGCTGGGTTTTCTCCCCCATGAGGGTTTCCCAGGATAAAATGCTGTGTACCTTGTGATTGTGTTTCATGCTGTTGATCCTCTTTATGCTGTTGATCCTCTTTATGCTGTTGCTCTAGTAAATTGGAAATAATCTAATAACAACATTAAAACTTAACATGGTATCCGAGCTTGATTGAAGAGAGCACCTTTCACCGGGTATCCAAAAATGTCACTGTTGTCGTACAAGAAAATTAGGGATTTTTATTGGAGAGGAATTTCTGACCAAAAACCATCTAGGGAAGTGCGCCCTACCCTAGCTCATCCTTTGGCAGCTTGAGCTCACCTTTTCAGTGGCCAGATTCTCGGGAAAGCCAAACCCTAGTTTTGGTTGGTACCAGAAAACCAAAAAACCAGGAAACCAGGACTAGTACTAGAAGTACCAGTCCAAAAGTGCACAGGTCAAGTTTCAGGGAGCAAAACTTCGAATTTTCTGAAACAGTCAGCTCTAGCCAACTCGCCTCAGCCCAACGCACCTCTCGGTAAGTTCAGATTCGGTTTCTGAGCACTTTTATTTTCTGGTCATTTTCCTAGCTCTAGGTCAAGATGTCTGCAAGCACTAAGCTTGTTGACAAGTTAGAAGGTGTGGTAAATTTCCGAGCCTGGAAGTACATAATTGGACTCAATCTTGAAGAGAATGACCTTGCAAAATTCATAAAAGAAAATGTACTAGAACCCGAAGAAGAAGCAACCAAAGAAAAGTACAAGAAGGATATGATTAGGGCCAAAAGAATAATTGCAGATTCCATTAAAGACCATTTGATCCCTCAAGTGTCTTCTAAGAATACTCCAAAATAGATGTTTGATGCCCTAACCAGAATGTATGAAGGAAATAACATCAACTGAAAGATGAACTTGAGAACCCAGCTCAAGAATACAAAGATCCAGAAAGGAGAAACAACTCATGACTATTTCTCTAGGGTTTCTCAATTCAAGGAATAATTAGAAGCAATTGGAGACAACCTAGATGAAGATGAACTTATAATGACAACTCTTAATGGTCTCACAAGACCTTGGGATGCCTTCATCCAAACTATCTGTGCAAGAAAAGAAAAACTCCATTTTGATAGCTTATGGGAAGAATGTGTTCAAGAAGAAGCAAGAGTGGAAAACCGAGAAACTGTACTATTAAGGGATGAAGATCAAGCCTTAGCTTCTCATACTAAAGGAGGAAAGAAAAGGTCTCACTTCCAAAAGGAGACCTATCTTCATAAGGAATCTCACTCTCCAAAGAGATTCATACACTTCCATAAAGAATATCACCCTCCAAGGAGATTCCAGAAATATCAGAAGGGACAAAGAACAAAAAAAGATTTCTCCTCTTATCAATGTTATCATTGTGATAAGATAGGACACATAGCTAAGAATTGTCCTGCCAGAGGAGAAGAATTCAAGAAGAGAAGTAACAAAAGACACCATGCCCATGTAGCTGAAGATGATAAGCCACCCAAGAAGTTAACTAAAGAAGAAATTGAAGATTATGTTTTGTGATAACCGAAGAAGATACTTGGCTCTTAAGCACATGACAGGAACCCCGATGAGAATAAAGGATGTATCCCATGTATGCGATCCAAGGCCATTAACCTCTCTATATGGGTATTTATACTATGTGTCATTTATTGATGATTATTTTCGCAAAACTTGGGTTTATTTCTTGAAATCAAAAGATGAAGTACTCGAAAAGTTCAAGGAATTCAAAGCCTTGGTAGAAAATCTCTCCGAAAGAAAAATCAAGATACTCAGGTCAGATAATGGAGGAGAATACACCTCAAATAAATTTGGAAGCTTTTGCAGAGATGCCGGAATTAAGAGGGAGTTCACCACTCCCTATAATCCTCAACAAAATGGTGTAGCAGAAAGAAAGAACAGAACAATTATGGAAGCAATGAAGACTATGATTCATGATCAAGATCTTCCAATGCACTTATGGGTTGAAGCAACAATAACAATAATTTATGTCCAAAACAAATTATCCCATAGTGCACTTGGATTCAAAACCCCCAAAGAAATGTTCTCCGGAAAGAAGCCAGAAGTAAGCCATCTCAAAATATTTCGCTGTCCAGTGTTTGTACACATTTCGAAAGAAAGGAGAACTAAGTTGAACCCTTCATGAAAGAAGGGAATATTTGTTGGATACTTTGAGGTCTCTAAGGCCTTAAGAATTTACATACCAGGTTACCATCATATTGAGATCAACAGAGATGTAACCTTTGATGAAGAAGCAACACTCAAAAGATCAAGGAAATGCCAACTTGAAGAAGTATATGAAGAAGAACCTGTACCTCCCAGAGTTGTAGAACCTGTGAAGGAAGTTACAGTTACCCCTGATGATGAGATTCCAGAAGATCATGATATGATAGAATCTCAAGAACCTCCCTAGATGACAGTCTCTCACAAGAGAAGGCCAACCTAGGAAAGGGAACTTATTCAAGATGGAGAGAAGTATGGTGCCCCAAAAGGAATTATGAGACAAAGGAAGAAACCTAAGCCATTCTCCAGTTATATGGCCTTGATGTGTGATCTCATAGACAAGAAACCTACTTGCTTTGAAGAAGCCATTCAAAAGAAAGAATGGGTGGATGCCATGATAGAAGAATACCAGTCCATTATAAAGAATGATGTATGGGAAATAATTCCTAGACCAAAGAACAAAGATGTGGTATCTTCCAAATGGATATACAAGATAAAACATGCTGTAGACGGAAGTATTGAAAAACATAAAGCAAGATTTGTAGCTCGTATCTTTTCTCAGAAGGAAGACATTGATTATGAAGATACGTTTGCTCCTGTAGCCAAATACACTTCTATCAGAACAATCATAGCTCTTGCAGCCAAGATGAAGTGGAAGTTAGATGGATGTGAAAACAACCTTTTTGAATGGTGTTATTGAAGAAGAAGTGTATATAGAACAACCACAAGGGTTTGAAGTTGAAGATAGACAGACTCATGTCTGCAGATTGACTAAATCTCTGTACGAGTTAAAGCAAGCTCCTAGAGCTTGGTATGGCAGAATTGACAGTTTCCTGACGAGCTTGGGCTTTACCAAGAGTAAAGCTGATTCTAACCTTTACTTCAAGGTTATGAATGATGAGCTAGTTATATTGCTATTGTATGTAGATGACTTATTCTTAATTGGAGAAGAAAATCTTATCACAGATTGTAAGAAGAAGCTCGCTGTAGAGTTTGAGATGAAAGACCTAGGCCTGATGCATTATTTCTTAGGTCTTGAAGTTTGGCAGAACCCGAAGAAGATATTCTTTAACCAAGGGAAGTATGCAGTTGAAATACTGAATAGGTTTGACATGTTGGAATGTAAAGCCATGAACACACCCATGGAAACAAAGTTGAAGCTCCTGGTAGATACTTCGTCAGAATTGGTGGATGCTACTCTGTACATAAAAATTATTGGTTCGTTGATGTATCTGACGAATAGCAAGCCAAATATATGTTTTGCTGTGAACACCTTGAGTCAGTATTTGGTAGAGCCCATACATGTTCACCTTGTAGCTACAAAACATGTGATGAGATACATTAAGGATACGTTGGAATATGGTCTCTGTTATACTGGAGATCATGACTTCAGACTGTATGGATATACTGATTCAGACTGGGTTGGAAGTGTTTATGATAGAAAGATCACTTTAGGATATTGTTTCAATCTGGGGTCAGCCATGACTTCATGGCAGAGCAAGAAGCAATCTAGTATTGCTCTCAGCACGACAGAAGCAGAATACATTGCAACATGTTCCGCCAGTTGTGAATCCATACGGCTTCAGAAGTTGTTGACAGGTCTATTTGATCTGGAGATGGAAGCCACTGTGATTCTATGTGATAACCAGAGTTGCATAAAGATGATGGAGAACCCTATGTTCCATGATAAGTCGAAGCACATAGAGATCCAGTATCACTACATTCGTGATATGGTGCAGAGGGGAGCTATAAAGCTCCAATATGTTGGCACAGATGAGTAGGTTGCAGATGTGTTGACCAAGCCTCTGTCTCGTGTGAAGTTTGAGCACTTACGAGACAAGCTTGGTGTCGTCCAAAATGATCTCCCTCAAAAGGGGGAGTGATGTTGATGATACTATAGTATCCTAACCAACAACGGGTAGCTCCGTTAGGATTTTATATTCTACAAGATTGATCATCCTTGGGTAGATCCCGAAGGTCCGGTAAGGACAGTCTGTCAGGGTACCTGTGCATGTATATGCCAGTTGTGATCAGTAGTGGTAGTTCTGTTAGGATTTTATATCCTAGGGAATCTTATGATTCTTGGGCAGATCCCGAAGGTCCGGTAAGGATGGTCTGTCAGAGTACCACGTGGTAGCTCCGTTAGGATTTTATATCCCAGGGAATCTTATGATTCCTGGGTAGATCCTGAAGGTCCGGTAAGGACGGTCTGTCAGAGTACCACAAAATGTTGTTGTTGCACCTTCCTCACTTTGTTTCCATATGATGACGATGTTGTTATCTCAGCCTCGTGCTGATGATGTTGTTATCTCAGCCTCGTGCTGATGATGTTGTTGCCTCAGCCTCGTGTGCCGATGATGTTGTTATCTCAACCTCATGCTGATGATGTTGTTGCCTTAGCCTCGTGTTGTTGTTGTTGATGCTGTATCAGCCTTGTGTTGTTGTTGTTGATGCTGTATCATCCTTGTGTTGTTGTTGTTGATGCTGTATCAACCTCGTGCTGTTGTTGATGATGTTGTATTAGCCTCGTGCTGTTGATGATGTATCAACCTCGTGTTGATTGATGATGTTGTATTAGTGTTATACTAAATGACGTTGATGATAATGATGATGATGCTACTCCAGCTCCACGCTGTGAATGATGATGATGTTGCCATTGCAGCTCCATGCTATGAACGATGATGTTATTGTTGATGAGAAAAACTTTCGATGATTTATAGATGTGCAAGTCAGTGTTCCAAATGCTGATGATGTTGCTGCTCTCTCTCTCCTCATTATGTTGTATTGGGTTATGACAATAGAATACCCTTCTTGTTAAGGGGGAGGGTTGAAATATTGTAATTGCAAAGAATATTCTAATTATAATTGAGTTATTATCTTATAGATCAAATCCCCTTTTGTGGATTGATCATGTCGGGCTTTTATAAGACCAAATCCCTTTTTGTGGATTGGTCAAACCATAGTTATATGGTGTTGTTTGTAAAGTCGGCTCCTAGGGCTAATTAAAGTGTTTTTAATCACTAGTTGAAGAAGTCGGCCCAACTTGGTGAAGAGACATAACCCTAGCGACTCCTCAGCTAGTATTTATAAGTGAGGATGTTGCCTCATTCATTCACTCACTCAGTCACTCAACAAGTGTGCATCTTTTGAAAGTAGATGCAGTTACAAGAAGGAGAAGAGAGGCACATGCTCAATCTTGGATTATCTTTGGTGTTTTGGTCTTAGTCTTGGCATTGTATTGACAATCTATTATTGAGGAAGTTTTTTGCTGGGTTTTCTCTCCCATGAGGGTTTCCCAGGATAAAATGTTGTGTACCTTGTGATTGTGTTTCTTTCAATGATCCTCTTTATGCTGTTGCTCTAGTAAATTGGAAATAATCTAATAACAACATTAAAACTTAACAATAAGGAAGGAACGAACAATGTAATGAGCATAGTGAAGAATACTATTATTGTAACAAGCAAGAATTGATTGAGGTGAATTTCCTTCCATAAGGAATAATAGTTAATGGTGTTACCCCACCTCAAGGGTTTTTTCTATTTCTTGCATTGAGTATTTTTATGTGGATGATTTGATTTATTATTGAAGTTATATTTTCATATTTATTGAGACACATAACATTTGGTATCAAAGCACTTTCTTCGGCCAAAGAAAGGAAGAAAAATTTGTTTTTTTTTACAGATTTTTTCAAGGGAAAAAAGGAGGAAGCACATTTCAAATTCAATTCTGAAACTTTCTGTGCAGAATTGGCAGAAACAAGTTCAGTGTTTGAATTCCTCTCTGAAAAATACCCGATTTAAAAAAAAATCGTTCGAAACAGAGTTCGGGAAGTGAAGTTATCAACATTTTAAAATCAACAAATTTTTAGGGGTTTTCTGGAAAAATCCGTGCGATTTTCAGAATAAGTTACTTTTGAACCCTAGTTTTTTGTTGAAGATTTCTTCTAAGCAAGATGTATTTTACTGGAACAAATGATGGCCATAGTATTGAAGATTTTATAAAAGAGAGGAAGTCAATATGGAAAGAGAATTGGAAAGTTTGGGTAGATTGTAAATTACAAGGTGATGTAGCCATTTGATGGAAGTCACTTAATTATAGCAAAATGATGACACTCTCCGATGAAGAGTTTGAAAAAGTATTGTTAGATAGGTGGTCTCATGTTGGAAAAAAGGATATAGAGAGAACCGAGAGTGTTTTTTCATGTGGCAAATCTATATTACAGGTTCATGGATGCATTCAACAAGAGAAGGTTATTGTTCCTATTAACCCTAGTTGCATGCATAATTTTATCAATGTTAATTTGGCTAAAAGGTTGCAAGTATATGGAAAGATTATTCAATTGTTTCTATTAACCCTAGTTGCATGCATAATTTTAATAATGTTAATTTGGCTAAAAGGTTGCAAGTGCATGGAAATAATATTCAAAACACACAAGTTGAAGATGCAAATATTCAAAATTTTAAAGATTTGAAGCTTACAATGGATAAGTAAGTATTGCATTCTGATTTTCATGCCATAGATATGCATGATGTGGATGTTATTCTTGGATATCCTTGGATGGAATTGGTGGGTACAGTGAATGTCAATGTGCCAAAGAAGTTTATCAAGTTTTGGTATAAGAAAAAGAAAATCACATTGCAGGATATGTCTCTTAGTAAGATAGAAGGACCCACGAGGGTAGCTAAAGAAGTTCTTGCAGAATGTGGAGTTGAATTAGAAGCAAAGGCTATAGAAGCACTTAAAGAAAAGCATCAAGAAGGGCATAAAAATGAAGAATCTAAGGAACCACATGTTGAAAAGTCCAAGCAAGCAGAACTGAGAGATAAGGTTGATGTATATCGCCATTTACACCACATAGAGAAACAACAATCATCCAGGAAGGGGCGTGAACATCAATCCACCGATTATGGACCAACATGGCACCAGAAAGGAAACCAATCAAGAAGTGCATGGAGAGCTACCCACACAACAGGACGATATAAGGATAGAGCAACAATCCCATGACACCAAAGGTGCGATCAGGATCAAGATCAGGGTGGAAAGACAATAGTTGGACATCATGTTCATCTTCCATTAGGATGGATGGATTCACATACTTGGTACCAGTTGACTACATTGCTTAGCTGATCATATTTTGTGGTTTCTTCCCATGTTTTGAGGACGAAACATGCAAAGGGGGTTGGAATGTAGTGTAGCTAGGGAGGTAATGGGGGGGCCAAAGGGCGCATAGTGATAATAGTGGAAGCTATTCAATGTAAGCTGGACTAGGTCCACTATATTATTAAATAAGGCCCACTATGATAGTTAGATATATTAGTGTGAACATAATAAATGTGATAAGGCTTTCTAGAAGGTTCCTTTTCTAGAATGTTCGTAGGTAGTATTATATAAGGAAGGGATGAACAATGTAATGAGCATAGTGAAGAATATTGTTATTGTAACAAGCAATAGTTGCCTGAGGAGTATTTCCTTCAATACGGAATAATAGTTAATGGTGTTACCCTACCTTAAGGGTTTTGTCTATTTCTTATGTTGAGTATTTTTATGTGGATGATTTGAGTTTTCTGAAGTTATACTTTTAGATTTATTGAGGTACATAACAATGGTGCCTTAATAAATTTGAAAATATAACTTTAAAAATAACTCAAATCATCCACATAAAAATACTCAACACAAGAAATAAACAAAATCCTTGAGGTAGGGTAACACCATTAACTATTTTTCCTTATAGAAGGAAATACTCCTCAGGCAATGTTTGTTTGTTACAATAACAATATTCTTCACTATGCCCATTACATTGCTCATCCCTTCCTTATATAATACTACCTAAGAACATTCTAGAGAAGGAACCTGTTAGAAAGCCTTTTCATATTTATTATGTTCACACTAATATATCTTAACTACCATAATGGGCCTTATTTAATAATATAGTGGACCTAGTCCACCTTACATTGAATGGCCTTCATGATTATCACTATGGACCCTTTGCCCCGCCAATACCTCCCTAGCTACACTACACCCTATTACCTCCCTAGCTACACTACATTCCATCCCCCTTTGCATGTTTCATCCTCGAACATGGGAAGAAACCATACAATATGACCAGCTAAGCAATGTAGCCAATTGGTTCCAAGTATGTGAATCCATCTATCTTAATGGAAGATGAACATGATGTCCAACTGTTGCCTTGTCACCATGATCTTGATCCTGATCATGTCTTTGGTGCCACGGGATTGCTGCTCTATCCTGATATTGTCCTACTGTGCGGGTATTTCTCCATGCACCTCTTGATTGGTTTCCTTTCTGGTGCCATGCTAGTCCATAATCGTTGTCTTGATGCTCACGCCCCTGCTTGGACGACTGTTGTTTCTCTATGTGGTGCGGATGGCGATATACATCAACCTTAGCCCTCAGTTCTGCTTGCTTGGACTTTTCAACGTGTGGTTCCTTAGTTTCTTCTTGATTTTAATGCCCTTCTTGGTGCTTTTCTTTAAGTGCTTTTGTAGCCTCTGCTTCTGATTCAATTTTGGATTATGCAATAACTTCTTTAGTTGCCCCCGTGGGTCCTTCTCTCTTAGTAAGAGATATGTCTTGCGATGTGATTTTCTTTTTCTTATACCAAAGTTTGATAATCTTCTTTGGCACATTGACATATCTCTATGTTGGGAACATCATGACCATCAGATTTCCTAACTACAAATGCATGTTAAAGAAACACATTAAGAAACACAATTTTACCTAACGATACATTAGACCAAGTTGATTTTAACTAACTCGTAAGTGTCTAAATATCCTAACATTGGGAACCTGTTCTTGATGGTGAATTTCATAAGAGCTTTGTAGTCAACACAAAGTCTGTATGAGCCATCTTCTTTCCTGGGCTAAAACAATAATAGCCTCATATGGAATTTTTTTTTTTTCAAATACCCTTTTCTAACAATTCCTAAATTAGTTTCCCAATTTTTTCCCTTTGGTTGATGTGGTAGTGGTTTTGTTTTTCTCTTTTGGGGCCTTGCCAGACATTTCTCAATGACATATTTTATACCTTTTATTAGGTGAAAGTCCTCGTGGAAGTTAAAGCCCTTGCCAAACATTCCTTCAATGACATGTTCTATGCCTCTATTAGGTGGAAGTCCTCATCAGACTACTTGGTATTTCTTTTTGTACTGTTTATAAAACGTCTTCGTCTTTATTGGGGTCTCGTAATTCACAATAATATGAATCTTCTTGGTCTTGTAGTTTTTTTTTGAGTCTTCAATCGCTAGTGGGTATTCCATACAATAAAGTCTTGCTAGAAAACCAAAGTGGCCTTTTTTAAGGAGTTTTCTTTTAATTTTTGGGAGTAATAAGACTTGCATTCATGTAAAATGATTATTTTAATTGTTTATTTCTTATCAGTCCATTGGGCTGGGTTGAATGGTGGACGTCTCGTTTTGGAAGAGGCTGTCCTCTATTATAGGGCCTCATCCAGGTTTGAAATTCGGCTTACTTGCTTAGTGTGGTCTGTGAGCGTTTGCGCTAGGCCTAGATTTATAGGGGCAATCTCTCTGACTCAACCCTGGGTTTCCTTGATGACAATTGGTAGGTTTATTGATTCTCACGGTTAAAAAAAATTGTTTATAATTATTTCTTATCATTTTGCTTGAATGCGACACTTTTTTGCAGGGTCAGGAGCGTAGGGTCCAAGTTAGGTGAGTCATTGCACTAGTACTACCTCAACTCTTATCTCAGTCACGAAGAAGAAATATTTTAAGGTATTCTCTTCCTATATTCTGGATTACCCTCCGCATATTGTGTGAGGCTGTTCCTTGGAATGCTCAGGGGAAATCATTTGCCTGTGTCAATAAATAGGCCTTCGTCATTTTGCGTGCTTCTTAATAGTAATGTGAGGGTGCTCCTTGGGTCTACCGTAATAAGTACTCTTTTCTTCTTAACCATTCTATATGTTTTAAAATTATCCAACCTCCCCAATATAATCATAGCAACTAATGAAATTGATGGTTCCTAACGGTACATAGCTTCTATGGGTTTATTTCCTTCATTTATGGCTTTGCTGGGATTGTCAATGACTGAATGAGAGAAGTTTCTTCTTCAGTTCCTCAATATCGCTTTCTTTACCTTCATCCATTTGGTTTTGTACTATGAACAATTTTTTCGAGTTGCATCTATATTTCCTTGACCAGGGTTTGGTTTGTGACACTTGTAGCAATTTTTATTTCATGTGCCTTGTTGCGTATCATTTCACTTGAATGTTTCCCTCCCATGTTCATTTACAAGATACCTTCTGGAGCTTAACTGATATTTCCTAGCAAATGAATGAATCTTCTCCTCTACCTGGAGTGTGTATTTTATGGTCGCTTCTAAATTGCACCGGGAGAACACTCTGACCATGTTCCTGATCTCATTCCTCATATTTGCGATGTAGAAATCCCTAACATTGATTGTGTTGAAATTTTGGTATGCTCGTTTAACCATAGACAATGTCACATCATTGTCACCCAACCATAGGCATTCACATATGCCACCCCCGAGCACACTAACCTTTAATTAGAATAATTCCGGCAAGCCTACTCCAGAACCAACAGATAAACCTCAGCTGCTAATTGTAGCAACAACTCAAGACAAGTAGAGCGCTCCTTCTCCAAGGGTAGCGCACAAGAGAGAGAGTCTTCATATCCACATAACAAGTACCATACACAACTGCAGTAGTTGTAGCTGCACTACTCTCTCAAACTTGTGCCATACTTAGCCAGAATATCACCAAGAGTATCACCAAGAATATCACTTGATAGTGCTAGAGAGAGACCAAGACCAAGAGATGACCATACACCCTTATTCCTCCTTGCAACTGCAGTTGCATCTCTCCACAAGACTTGCACTCTGATTGGGTGTACACATGAGCTAAAACGTCCTCTATTTATATTAATTCGTCTAGTGACTTTTCTAGCTGGGCTGACATGACTTTCTGGTAATTATATTTTCTATTTATCTTTTTCCTGTGCAGTCGACTTGTTTTCTGGAAGATAATATTCTAATATTATTTATTCTGCTAGGCCGACTTGTCTTCTAGGGTTTCCACACATCTGTTTAATGGTTCACTTGCTTCCAGAATATTCTCCGCATCTAAGAAAGGTCATCTAGGAGGGAAAGATCCTCCCGCAGCTACCAAAACATCAACACTCCCTCTTAGCTAGGGAGGCATCTTTCACAATGTCTTTATCTAGTAGTCCACTGACTACTCTGCAATCAGCTGGTAGCACACTACTGCCACAATGCCATTGGTAGCTCGAATCGTCTGTCACAGTCTTTGCAATCGAGTAGCATTCAACTACTCCCAATGTGAATTGGTAGTCTCCATGGCAATCAACTAGTAGCGCACAACTACTACAATGCCATCTAGTAGAACATGACTATGTCGATCCATAGTAGTACATAGTTACTATCCAGTGGTGCACAACCACTCCAAGTAGCACACAACTACTATCGAGAGACACAATGTCTCTCTCCTGCAATCAAACCATCATGCAATACCAACAGTCTCTATGATTATGCAGTAATCAATTAGTGGCACACAACCACTACAATATGCCTTCAGCCATAATCATAGTCTGCCACCTCCATGACTATGAAACAATCAACTAGTAGTACACAGCTACTACAATGTGCCATCAACCATAGTTATAGTCTCATCCAGTAGCACGAAGCTACTCCCATAGTCCTCACGACTATGCATGTGATGTTTCTTCTCTCATCAGGTCCGACAGTGCATTACCCCCTCAGTCGCAAGACTGATCCAGGGAACCCTTGGCCAAAGGGGTTAGCCGGCATGAGAAGAAACAACACACCTCCCTCTAAACGAGAGTGGACATTTTGCACCTCGAGTCTTTATGCTCCTAGTCAAATCAACATGACTAATAGGAGAAAGACTGCGCCTGGGCCATTCACCATAGGCCAAATCAGCATGGCTAATCCTGTGAGTGAATGTATCATTCTCCCTTGGTCAAATCAGCATGACCAATCTGGGAGAATGTTGGCTCAATGCTACTCATCTGTGGATGTGTACTAGAGCTTCACAATTCCCTTCTGCATCATTTCTCAGATGAAGTCCTACAAGAAACTTTCGAAGCCATGCTGCTTCACGACTTGCAATATTGGCTGCTATATACTTTGCCTCTACTATACTGAGTGCCACCAACATTTGCTCCCTGCTCAACCATGAGATCACACTGATTCCAAACTGAAGCAGCAATCGGAAGTACTCTACCGATCCACTGCACTTCCTTCCTAGTCAAAGTTTGTATAACCCTGCAACTTCACTTCTCCATCCGAGTACATGTCTTAGAATCAAGGTGAAAGGTCCACATCCCAGTCCTTTTGATTGGCTTCCTTCACTGAAACAAGGGAATCCTCCCAGGAGGTCTCATATCTCCTCAATGTCTCTGAAGTTTTTGATCTAGCCTCATGTCTGTCAGTCCTGGAGAACGTCTCTCCCATCTGAATCTGAATCTGAAGAGGAATACTTTCTGAATGAAAGTCTCTAAGTAACCGACTCTCTCTGAGATCAAGCTCACTCTGAATCTGCATGCTCCCTTTGAAGCTTGACTCCCTTTGAAGCTATATAGTCTTCGGAGTCATCTGCTCCCTCTGCATGTCCTGACCTCCTCTTCTCCTTCATTACATGGATGTGCACAATTCTATGTCTACTTCATGTTGCCTCTTGCAATCGTCATTATAACTCCCTTTCAAAGCTATTACCTGTGACCTACTCGGAACAAGAAACAAGAACAACAATATCTCCATGGTAACCTCCATGGAATTTACAAGATAACCTGCTTGGAACAAGGTCAACCGAGAACATCTCCTAGAGGAGATCAATTTATCTTGTAAACAAGTGCATTATAAATATGAGCATTTACTTAATGGTAGTTGTACCAACAATAATCAAGTGTTTTACTAAACTAGCAATAATAATAGCAATAATAGAATTCTAAAGATTGCTATTCTAGTTACAACACTTGTAGCAATATAAAGAAATATCAAACTTGATATGCAAACCTGGAGTTTAGTTGCTGCTGTCCCACTTGGGTTGTCTTCTATAGTTTCTCGATCTTGTGCTTGGATAAAAAATCACTTCCCCTGCAAATACCCTCAAGGTAGTGATATGGTTTAAACATATACAAGTACATACCTCTGGCAAACAACGACACCATTCGACAACAGTGACAAACAACGATGAACCCTAAAAATTCAAAGTGCTCCAACTTGCAGTCTGGAGATAGCTGGAGATGTGCTAGGGTAAGGCGCACTAGGACAACCAAAAAACAAATTAGTCCCAATACTTCATAGAAACTTTCATTGCAATTGGTGTGAAGGAACTGGCACTGAAAACCTAGGGTTTTATGAGGAAACCCTAAAGGATCTTCCTTCCAACGGTTAGATTGTTACGAAGGAAACCTGCTTTGATACCATGTTGAAATTTTGGTTTGCTCGTTTAACCATATACAATGTCACATCATTGTCACCCAACCATAGGCATTCACATATGCCACCCCCGACCACACTAACCTTTACTTAGAATAATTTCGGCAAGCCTACTCCAGAACCAACAGATAAACCTCAGCTGCTAACTGCAACAACAACTCAAGACAAGTAGATCGCTCCTTCTCCAAGGGTAGTGCACAAGAGAGAGAGAGTCTCCATATCCACAGAGCAAGTACCATACACAACTGTAGCAGTTGCAGCTGTACTACTCTCTCAAACTTGCGCCATACTTAGCCAGAATACCACCAAGAGTATCACTTGATAGTGCTAGAGAGAGACCAAGACCAAGAGATGACCATACGCCCTTATTCCTCCTTGCAGCAGCTGCAACTACAACTCTCCACAAGACTTGCGCTCTGACTGGGTGTACAAATGGGCTAAAACGTCCTCTATTTATATTAATCTGTCCGATGACTTTTTTGGGTGGGCCGACTTGACTTTCTAGTAATTATATTTTCTGTTTATCTTTTTCCTGTGGAGCCGACTTGTCTTTCTGGAAGATAATATTCTAATATTATTTATTCTGCTAGGCCGACTCGTCTTCTAGGGTTTCCACACATTTGTTTAATGGTTCACTTGCTTCTGGAATATTCTCCGCATCTAAGAATGGTCATCTAGGAGGGAAAGATCCTCCCGCAGCTACCAAAACATCAACAAATAGCATCATCTTTTTCCTTGGATTCCAGGATCTGAAATTGCTTTATATACTTTTCTACAGTAAGGTTTTAATAAAAAAGTGTGCCAATTGCATTAATGTTCCGTCAAGTTTTCGGGACGTGGCAACGTAGGATTGGGGAAAAACACATCCAAGGGATATGTAGAAACTCTAAATGTTAGAAACACATCCAAGAGATATGTAGAAGCACCAAATGTTAGAGAAAGTGGGACGTTAGGGTCCAACATAGGGGACCCCACACAAAATACTAAAACATTTAAATTTAAATATATGAATCTTGAAATGATTAATTATTGAAATTTTATAATCTTATATATAACAATGTAACATAATAATTAATAAATCATAAATCATGATTCATAAATTATCTATAGATCATCACCATTGTATTTCTCATTATATTTAGAAAATTGAAAAGAGGATAGGACTGCCTTTCCTAGTTTAGAGGCAGAAATTATATTTTCCCTGATACATTTTTGCTAAAATCACGATGGAGGAGTTCAACAATCCAGACCATGAACATCAGTGTACATAGAGGGCTTGGTGCTCTTGATTAAATGTCAGCTCCATACCCACATACATGATAAAATCCAATGGAAATGCTGCAATCTGGCCGACCCTGAAACTCTGAGAACTGTTAAGTCTGCTTAACACTGAATGGGATATGAAATTCTACTTTCTCCATCTGAAGTCTGATGAGGTTGGAACCACTCAAACATCCTGAAACAATTAATGGTATTGTTAAAAATTTAAGTAAAATGACAGAAAATGAAAGATAAAGGAGAATGCCAATGAAAGATGAAGAATAAGATATAAAATGAAAGATAAAGAAGAATGCCAATGAAAAATAAAGGAGAATGTCAACTTTAATTTTAAGAATTTAATATTACCAGTAATTACCAGGGAGGGGGTTCAAAACAACGGGCTTTGGTAAAAAGGGAGTGTGGGAGCATCTCAATTGTGAGCATGTCCCCTTGTAACACTTAATTGCACACTTTGGAAAATATCTCTCAGTTGAAGTACACGATGGACTGCTCACAATTGGCCTTATCCTTAATAGGTTTTGCTAAGGTCAACAAATCCACAATCTCATGCAGAATTATACCAATCACTGAACGCAAAATAGAAATAATATCAATACAAGTAGATGGCAGCCAATCTGCCATGATCCTCTCACAAGCATTACTCAAATCTCTGACAAATGTTCAAGTACAATGCTGCATGGACCTCACACAGAAACCACACAATTCTCTGTCGTCATAACTTCCTTCCTATCATCTATGCGCCAACCTTAACTTCAACCAACTAAATGTTTTCTACTTAATAAGTCTGGCAACCAAATGCTGTTTTTAACGCCCATTTCCATAATGTATCTAATGCATATTCCCCAACACTACTCTTGATGAATCACTGTTCTAGCAACACATGTTACATCTCTGTACTCTCTGTCCACCAACATTGTGCTGTCTGCATGCCACTCCAATTGTCTCCCTCCTGTTATGATTGGATGGGACATTCTTCACTTTCAGCCGTGATAAATGGTCTCCATTGTTCCTGCAGTCGTATCGTACTGTTGTTATTCCACAGGCAGAGGCAGTCTCCAGTTGCATTACCAGTGCAGTAACCATTGTTTATAAATTACAGGTCTGGTATACAGCCTTGGAGTTTACTAATCTCCGACCTTTCCTCTGCTCTTGTGAAAGTTGCCTTAAACGTTTAGCAAACTGCAGTCAGTCTTTCCTGTGGTTGATCTGCCTACATTCCTCACTACTAATGGTTGGCTCAAAATGTAGTGAACAAAGTCATCTCCGAGTCACCTAAATCAGCTGAGTATGCATGCAGTATGGGTGTATGTTGTGCTGCAGCATTCGTTTGCATACAGTTTTGGGTTATTGTAGCTATGCAAGTTAAAGTGTGGCAGTGTACAACATCTAATGCATAGTGTTGGAATATGTGCCTCAAAATTTCTCCTCTCAAATTAATAGGCTAATGCATCCATTTACATAACCAGAATAGTGATCTACCTATCTCTGGATTGAGAGTGCATGCCCCTCCCCGGCCATCAATGCCAGTAGGAAAGGAATGGAAAGGACTTGGTATCTGCCCTTGAAGAACTTCCTGTCCATTTACATTATGATCTGCATTCTCAGTCATTGCAATCACTTACTGATTAGGTGTTCAATAGAGTATTTGATCTCCATCTTATTCTTCTGTTATCAGCTTGTACAAAACATAATGCCAAACAGTTTATTTATCACAAGGCCTATTTGTCCAACATAATTCTTTTGTTTATCCTGCATTCTTCTTGTTTCTATTAAGTATGTTTAAGACAGAAGCATTATTAAATCATTAAGGCTTGCATTTGTGATCTGCTTCTACAGATCTATAAAACTGCTGACATGGCACAGTTTGCTAGGGAAGTCACAAAGATGCCTTTTTCATGGTATCTCCTCAACAGGACACCTGTCAACACAAAAGTTATATACAGATACAATAGAAATTAACTTCCAGACCTCTGCCTGGGTTAAACCTGAAACAACCTCATAAACATACTATCTCATAATCTTATTTTCAGTTTACATAATCCACAACCAAATGAAAGGAAGACAAACTATTTCACCATGATACGATTGTTCGAATGGGGATCAGGGATGTGTAAACCATTTTCTGCCCAACCATAGAACTCATTTGCATGTGTTCAAACTTCAAACTTCCACTGCCATGCTGAAATCCTTCTACCTGAAAGCCAGTCTGTGACACAGACTCTGTGCACCACTGGGTACCGAAGCAAAGAGGATGCATACTATCATCATCAGTCATCATGCAAACCAATGAAATCTAAACCATAGTTTTCATCAACATACAAAGTGTAAAATCAGCCAAGAATAAATCACAAGTCATCCTCCCCAGGATTTCCAAACCAATTCCAGTCTAAGAGTCGAGGAGACGGAGTCCATAAGTCAGAGTCAGTTTGACCAGTAAGACCCTTATTCCTATAAGAGGCCAGCTGCATAGGAGCACATTGACCCTTTGTTTCATGATAATAGACGATGTTCTCATAGAGTCCAAGAGCCCAAGGGCTATTTAAGTCATAAGGGTCGATAATGTAAGATTCAGAGAATATCAATCCAGGTAATAGGTCAGCTGCCATTGTGTACATTATTCTTTCTTTTCAGGTAATGGGAATATGCTTTCTTTGAGTCCAAGAGTCCAATACAGGTTAGGAAGAGAACAACTTAAATTTCAGGAAAATAGAAAAGATAATTCCCATGTCAAATATACCCAGGATTCTTCAGATGCCACCCAGTAGCCAATGGGATCATTACCAAGTACTTTAATAAAAAAAGGCTCTTTTTTTCTCAAGGGGAGAGAATGCAGTCTGGACTACTCCCAGAGTCTGCTACTAACATATTTTCCCCATTTTTTAGCGCTCATTATTGAGATATTTTTTCCTGTTCAAAGTTGATGCAAAAAGGTATCCATTGAGACTCAAGAGAGCAAATTCCGCTACTTGCTTCCTTTCATCTTATACATAGTAACATAAAATACAACTCCATGGTTCTCTTAGTTATTCCATCATGCTCTTCATTGAAACTCTGCATCAATATTGATGCATGGATAAAGTGCAATGTGTACTATACTACTGATAATTATTGACCTTTTATTTGCTGTTGTGTTATTGATGCCTGCATTGTGCAAATTAAATGTTCCAAATCAATTCATTGAATATATTCGTGTTTCTTACATAGCTTTAGATATTTCCTTCATTTTTAGCACTTTGTAAATTCATTTACCCTTTATGGTGAGAAACTGTTAAGACACTTTTTATTGTATATTCTTAGATGTTTCACATATCTTAAATTTCTTGGAATCCATTTGCCAAACTGAGAGAGAGAGTTAAAGAGCAGAGGTGGTGGTGGGAATTTAATGACATTTACTCGGGCAGAATTTTCAGATGCAGAGGTAGTTGGGGAAATTAATGGTGTCTTTCCTTGGGGGAAATTTTCAGATGCGGAAGTGGTGGTGATAGATCAAAAAAGTGGATCATTGTATCTGCCAATTTGAAAGGTCTCTTAGTATGTTGCTCTCTTCTCCACCCCATTAAGAGGTGAAGGATGGGCTGATAGAACAACAAAAGCTTGTAATGGTGTAATACCCCAAGGTCGAGCCCCTGTTGAATTGTAATGATGTTTAATGATGTTTATAGGCTGGTGAGCCAAGTGTTTATAAGCTGGAAGGCTTATGTGAGCCCCTGTTGAATTGTAATGATGTTTAATGATGTTTATAGGCTGGTGAGCCAAGTGTTTATAAGCTGGAAGGCTTATGTGGTTATTAGGCCAGAAAGCCTGGATGCTAAGGCCAGTGAGCCTGATTTTGTATATGTAATTATGCAGATCATTAATAAAAATATATCGCTGCATGTACATTGTCAATCGACCACAAAGGAAGAGTTATGGGGGACTAAGCTCCACTGGAATTTGGAAAGGGAAAGGGAAGGGGGCTGTGAGACTAGGAAGTAGGGGCTAAGCTTGGGAGCTTAACCCAAGGGAATATTATAATGTATTTCCTAAATTATTAAAGTTTGGGAAATAAACCTTGTTATCCTAAGTTCCTTTGGGGAGAGGAACGAATTCCAAGTGGAGAGGAACGAGCTCCTGGAGAGCCAAGTGTCATCCAGGACACATGCAGATTTATGTGGGAAATTCCATCGTTGTGGGGGTTTGCAGGAATTCTTTCCATCTTTTCTCACGAGTTTGCCCTCACCATTCTGACCATTCTCGCAGTCCGAGGGTTGTGCGGTGTTTTGACAGGAAAATCCTTCGAAGTCCCGGAGTGATTCTTAGTCGTAGATCATTCGGGAGGAGGAGAGCCGTTGGATTTTCCCGATTGTTTCGGCAGTTCGGGGAAATCCATTGGAGTTTTGACAATGTGTAGATGTGAAAAATCGTTGAAGTCCCGAAGCCACAAGAAGAAGCTGTCGACAATCGGCAGTTCAGGACTTTTGTAAGTGAACAGATGAGAAGAAATCTATCGAAATGTTGAAGTCCCGAAACATTGGAGATGATGTGGACCTATTCGACAATCGATAGTTCGACAGTTTTGTGAAAGTGCCGACGAGAAAACAAAATCGTCGAAGTTCCAAGTTGCCGAAGTGATGACATCATTGGGGGTGTCGTGGAAGAGTTCGACAATTCGACAGTTCAGTAGTTCGACAGTTTTGAGAAAGTGCCGATGATAAGAAATCGCCGAAGCCTCGAAGTGTCGGATATGACATGGCATGATGACGTCACCTAAGGTGATGTGGACCTACCTAGGTTTGCCGTGTGTCACTCGTTTTTCTACTTTTGATAGGCCCTTAGTATCAATTGGGACTTGACATGTGTCACTTGTTGAGATTTGTACCTTGGGAGGTGTTCCCCATGTGCTTTTGTCCTCCTTAGCACATGAGGGAAGGATTTGACACTTTGTACCTAGTACTTTTGTCTATTTTCACTTTGACTTTGGTTAAAGTGAATTTTGGTCACTTTNTGGTTGAAGTACTAATTTCAATAAGGGATCATGTCCCAACAATTTTGGGTTTTGGGGGGTATTAATTTTAGTTTCCTTTCCTTTCTGCATGTCATTTTCAAATTCCAGTCTTGCTGATTTTTTATTGTTTTAGGACAACAATTTATCCTTTGCTTTGAAATTTTTTTCCTTTCGCAATCATTCCTCTCAACTTAGGTAAGAGTCGATGTTTTTTCCTTCTTATATCAACATGTGGTCATGTCTTGTGAAGTATGTAGGTCTTTCCTTTCCTAATAAGTCTTCTTGTCCACTTTTGCTACCCTAAGTCAAATTTTGAGTGTCTTATCATACATTTATTGAGTCTTATGTGTCTTATCATTAGAGTGAGCCTAGATGAGGGTATGTTTGTTCATATTCTAAAGCATTAAGCCTTTTGGAATGGGTAGAGTTGAAAATACATAGGAGAGTCTTGAGTCATCTTATTTTTTGTCTCTTAATTCCTTCTCATTGAATCATTTTCTTTGATTCAGTTGTCCCCCTCATCCAACAATAGGGACATGGTACCATATACCCTTCTTGAGTTATCACTTCATGTTAAGGGAATATTTTTCATCATTGCTTTTACTTTCAACAGATAATCCTGCATCAAATCTAACACATTATATGCAGATGATCCATAAGTAGA
Source organism: Picea sitchensis (assembly GCA_010110895.2). NCBI lineage: Eukaryota > Viridiplantae > Streptophyta > Pinopsida > Pinales > Pinaceae > Picea > Picea sitchensis. The sequence continues at coordinate 141,022 of SNQJ01S0025060.1, forward strand.
GCATCTTGATGGTCATTAGCCTCATCATAGGTCATTTCATATTTGACAAGGTTGACCATTATTCGGCCTTGATTGAATGATCCTCGTTATTGTTCGACTTCAGTACATCTTTCACAATGACAAGTTGTGCTTGTACCTTGGGACCCATTGACATTATTGGTGTTGGCAAATATTGAACAAGCAACGAATGTGTATTGATGGTTGTTGTCATTGATGGCAACA
>SNQJ01S0025061.1:0-54342 GCA_010110895.2 Picea sitchensis
TCCAACCACTGTCGTCATGCTCGAATCCGATCTCAGGATTGAGAGATAGGCCCTTCCAAATTTCTTCGGGCGTTAATAGTTAAGGGCCACATGGCATCCACATGGGTCCATATCATACATATTATCCAGAATTCCACGAAGTCCCGGAGCTCCCAGTGCTCATGTATCTATGGTGGAGATCCATCCACCATTAATTCTGATGATAGATCTTCCTCCTCGTTAAGGATATACCTAAGGGTAGTTCGGCGTTTGGTGCTTCAGCACTGAGTGCCCCTTTTCTGTCTATGCATGAAACCTCCTAGAGTCTCAAACTACTAAAGTCTCGTAAGCTTTCCATGCGGCTCCGACCTTCGGGCTCTTCGGTCTCTCCACAACACTACACCTCAAATCCTCCGGAGTCCCGAAGTCCCAGACTCTCGGAGTCCCGATCACTTCACCAACCACTTTGGCTAGGTGGGCACGTACGAGGGGCTAACACGCAACAAGGGTCAAGGGTGACATGTTCCCTCATTAGGGGGTGACACATGTCACATGTTAATGGGCCTATAGGGTCTGTGAAACGGAGGAATCTAGGTGACATGTGGCACATTGATCATGGGTCCATGTCACCCTATATGACGTCTTTGTGCCACGTCACTTCAGACTGATATCCTTCCAAACCCTTCGATCTCAGGGTCAAGATGTGTCCACATAGACCTCATAATCTATGGCCTTTGTCGCTTCACAACTTCGACATTCAGGGTTTCATGGTGTAATCCTCTCCTTAATCCTGAAGTAGGTCAAAGTCAAATTGGCCATGGATTATATCTGATGATCAAAGAGGGACCCAATGTGTCCACAAATCAATGGTCCCCATCACTTCGTCACTTCAGCGTTCAAGGGTTTGGTTGTGTAGTCTCCAGTTTGCTCTTGGAGTAGGTCAACACTGAAATGACCACCATCTAGATTAGACAATCATGAGTGATCCTAAAGTCCCTTCGGATCGACGACTCTTGTTACCTTTCAGGTTCGACGTTCAGAGTTTTTGATGCTACAACAACTCTATTCTCCCGAATTGGGACTTCACCGAAGTACATTACGCCAAAACCTTCACTGGTTTATCGGACGGTCAAGAAGGGTTCCCAATAGAATCCCTAGATCAATGACTCACAACATTTCACAACTCTGGAATTCAGGGGTTTTGGAAGTTGTGAAGTTGTGACATCATGGATTTTCAAACCCCCGGAGCCCCGAAGATAATAATAACTTAGTATCATTCGGACTAGCACAAGGTTCCGAGAGCTTGGTCATATGGGTCCTCCAAAAATCCTCGTGGGCTACATGCTTAACTCTTGGCTAGAAATTTTTTAAGGCCGTGGGAATGATCCCTTGATCACGCAGGTGAAAGGTCTAAAGGGTACGACCCTCGGTTGCATTCTATAAGCGTTATACCTCATAAGCTTGCAAATACTTTAAATGAAGTGTGGGAATAATCCTTGTGCTTCTCCTGGAGTTTTAGAACTTAAAGAGTTCTTAATCCCTACACATCTTGCCAAGGTTATGCACGCCTTTGCACTACCTCTCCTGAGCCTAACAAATCCCTTTCTTAGGAGATCCACATGACAGGAAGTGTAAATATGCACATATGAAAATTGGGCCCATGGTTAGCATAATCACAGCTTTTTTCCTTTAATTCGAGCCACTACAAGAGGCTCTAGTGCTTACGTATAAAAATCATATTAGACCATATAGGTCCTTAATTTATTGAATACACAATAAGGAAAAAGATAAAGGAACATAATCTAAGCCTCAAGAAAACATGCACATCCATGAAACATTCATAGGATATCCAACTTTGTTTCACAGTTACAACTCAATTATACAGGGTATTAGAATACTTATCTATTTCAAATTGCAGCCAACTAACTGACTGTGGGTGTGTGCGTTTCCACCCAACCATAGGATCATATGCATTAACTCGTAGCCCTCTGGCCACCCCCATGCCAAACCATGATATCGCTAGGAAAATTTCATAGTTTCTTATGGATTCTTTCTTTGTCACGGTCTCTGTGAGGTTTATCAGATGCCTCCTCAACATCAAGCTCGAAGTCTCCTGCATAGTTCACATTCTCCTATAAGTTCTCAGACATATTTTCTCTTGTTCTCTCCATTAATCATAAAAAATTATCAAGCTTTCAGTTCCTCTTCTCAGCTGGAGAGCCTCTCGCCCTCTCTCTTCATGTGTGTATCCCCTTGTCTCCTTTGTGTGTATTCTTTTTACGCCTTTCTCCTCCTCAAGAAAGTTCTGAACCTGTCTTGTTCCTTCTTTCAGAAGGAAACTTGGGTCAATCTAGTCCTGCAGGAAAAATGCCCTATGTGGTACTTCGGGATGACATTTTCTGTCTCCCCAGCCAGACCCTCCATGCTTCCATTCATTGGGGTGGTTTATGGTTCAACCACTAGTACTTTTCTTATTAACTGATTTCTACTTGGGATCAGGATGAGGCTTATTATTTCAACAAGGAGAAATTTGGGTCATTTGTCATAATGAACCCTTTCTATAGTTTTCCTTTTTCTTTCCTCTAGTGATATCATGGCCAATACTTCAAGGTTTCACCCCTTCATTCATTCGTTGGAAATCTAAACAAAATATATTTACATCGTTCACATGTCATAGCATGGTAATCCTAATTAGTAATTAATTACAAGTTGGGGGAAACAAGGGTATTACACCAATCACCCTTGTCAAATCCCTTACATCTAATATGGTTATCATGTCAAGCTTTCTATCATGAATTTTCAACCTCCTTGTGATACCATGCTAAGAATTGGTCCTCCTCTAATTACATGAGTTATGCAAGTTGATCCTACATTGATTATTCCACAATCATCTTGGGGCCTTTGGAAATAAAATTAGCTTTGGAATAAGAATTTTGCAGGTACCACTACTTCCCTGCACAAATGAGGCTAAAAGGGGTATGTTTTGTGATTTTTTCTGATAGGCCTTATGTGATATAGTTATCCTCTCATCCCAATTTTCTATGTTCACCACATAGACCTTTGTCAATCCCTATTCCAATAGCTTTTTGAATGCTTCCACGACCCCGCTTCCTTACAGATGATAGGGGATGATAGTATGGTGTTGTACTTGAGTTAAATTCTGGATGATTTGTCTCATGAAGTGTTTAGCTTGATTGGTTGTAAGGATCTAGGGACACCAAAACCGAGTGATGATGTTCTCAAAAATAAATTTGATACACGTAGTCATGTTGCAATCCCTATATGTTTCTACCTCATACCATCTAGTCAAATAATCAATAGCATTGATAATTTATTGAGAACCCAAATGTCTGGCGAGCGGATTTATAGGTCCGATAAAATACACTACCCATTTTTTCTAATGGTTGTAGCACAACTACCGGGTGTAATAACATTTCATCCCTACCAGATTGTTTCGTAGTTCTTTGATATATGTCACAAGATTGAGCATATTATTTAGTGTCCTTGAACATATACAACCACCACAACCCCACCTTAAGACTTTGAGAGCTATGGCCTTTCCATTGTAGTGGCCTCCTACAACCCCATCATGGCTCTCCCATAAAATTGTAAGTATTTCATGATCCATGATGCAACATCTAAGGATGACCTATACTATGAGCTTGTACAAATGACCTATTTATCTAATAGTTGGTCACACAAAAAACCAATTGTTTCTTCTATGTTGTCAAGTACCCTTGTGGAAAAACACCTATGGTGTGAAAAATAATTATGTCATTCAAATAATTTGGTACTAATTCAATATTGAATAATTTAGAGTCTAGAATTTGGTCATCTAATGAACCTATGGATTCCCTTGTTGCTATTCTATACAAATGATGAAGTCTTTTGTTCATTATATTTTGATTGTGTTGGATATCAATTCCTAGAATAACAACAACCATCAACAAATCCATCCCTCCAACACCATATTTTTCACCAAATACTTAATATCTTGATGGTCTATGAAGAATTTGAATTTCCCTCCTAAAATTTAGTGCCAAAAATTCTATAATGAATACTTCTAGTCCTTCTCACTCAGTAGAGGCATAGTTATGTTATGCCTTCAATACTTTCCCACTGGAAAAACAGATATGGAAATCCACCTTTCCTTATCCAAGTTGTGTCAATATGGCTCCTAGAAAAATTCCATATCCATCAACATGTACATGGAATTCAATACTTTAATTTAGAAAAACCAGGATGTGCACACTTACCAATTTTTCTTTGAGAAGATTGAAGGAATTTTGGCATTTCATAGTCCAAGTGAAATTTTCTATCTTCTTCACCAATCATTCCATGGGGGAAGTGATGGACATGTAACCCTTTATAAATCTTATATAATACCCAGTGTGGGCTATGGTAGACCATAGGATGTGGACATTGGTCGAATATTCTAGGTGGAAAATTATGGCTATTTTGGATGGATCAACTAGTACAACATATCTACAAATAATGTGACCCAGAAATATACCAAAAGGAGTGAAGAAGATGCATTTCTTCAAGTTAACAAAGATCTACAATTGTGGTTAAATATACCAATGGTGTGCAATTCCTTCCATTCTCAACATGGAGTTGACACGTGGCATGAATTTCTTCAATTTAAGGGAGATCCTTTGAACATCAGTCGAAACGTTACAATGTGGTCGTTCAATAGGTTGTATATGGTCTAGTCATCTAAGTACACTTCTAGAAATTTATGTATATAATCTCTAAATGCAGTGACCACTATCATGGACAATGTTACTAGTGCATTCTTCAATATGAACAACATCATGTTGTAGGTGTAGGTGCACCATTCTATAGAAAAAGTGGTCTTATTTTTGTCCTCCTTAGCGATTACTACCTGATGGTGTTCCAAGAAGACATCAATGAAAGATTAAGTCTCTTTCCATGCTACCTAGTCTAGAAATTCATCATTTAAAGGGATATGGAATGGACCATGAACAAAAGAATCATTCGACCCTTTGAATTTAAAACATACTCTGATACCACCCATATTCAAATTCTTCTACTAGGAAAAGTAATATCGTTGCGAGCATTTTTTCAATCTCCTCTTTCACTTTCTCCTTGATTTGGGGATTAAATCTATAGGGTCTCCTATTGATAGGATTGGAATCTATTTTCATATCTATCCTCAATTTTCCCAATCCCCATTTAATCCCCTTCATCTCAGTAAATATTTGTGGGAATAAATCATCATATTCTCTAATTAATTCCACAACCTTAGATACTATTGCATCATTCCACTAGTCCCCAATGGATTCTAAGTTAGGTCAGTGCTCTATGCTAATATTCAACTTTTTTACCTTCATGGTTTATGAGTATATCTCCCTTCTAGATGGTATGTTTTCTCTTTCACTATCCTTTTCCTTTTGTGAATATCGTTTCATTTCATATGTTGTAATATTAGATATATAACAAAGAAATTAATTATTGCATGAAATAAATAATAACTTTTTATTCTAAATGTTTATTTTTTTTGCAAAACAAGGATCTTCTAGAAGATTCAGATGATCCTCATCAAATAGATCCATATCACGTTGGGTCCGATGTTGAGATGGTAGATGATTCTCATGGTGATACTGATACAGATGACAGTGAGGCATATGTCGATGCAGATGATGATCATGATCATGATCAAGATGGTGATGATGTTGATGAGGCAGTTGATGGTAGCAACGAGTGACATTCATTATCATATAGACTGCATCATGGATCGTTTGTGATATATTGTTATAATGCCTCTTTTATATAGACTGCATCATGGATCGTTTGTGATATATTGTTATAATGTCTCTTTCATAGTTACTATCATATGTACCATTTTCATGGCCTCCAGTACCATATTATTGATTTCTATCATTTTGACTTATATCATTTGACTTATATCTTTTGGACATGATGTATCATATTGAATTGTATCATTTTGTCTTACATAATTTATCACTTTTATTTATATCATTTGACATGATGTATCATTTTGACTTATGTCGATTGTTGGCCATGTAATACAGCTTGAGGGCACAATGGTTAAGAACATGTGTTTCCTCCTAAGAGGTCAAAAAGTTCAAATCCAGAGGGGTAGGGTATGTATACCTGTAGACTTTACTGGAAATAAATTGTTGGACGGAGGGGGTCCCCTGTCCCACAAACAAGGGTCCTATACACCAATTTGGTGTGTATTTGGCCATGACCTTAAAAATAGATTATTATTATTATTATTATATCATTTTCAGCATGTTATTGATGTACTGGAATATTTGACTTTCACTTGTTTTAATTATATATGATGATGATATTATCAGTATTGACTCGTCAATTTTATATATTGAAAGTGAATGATTTATATTTGAATGCATATTTATTACGTATGATGGTTTTGATTTACTGGTCATGATGAATGTTTTCAAATTCACTTAAATTATAGAAATTTGAATCACTTGTTTTAATTATATATGATGATCATGTTATAATAATTATATTGTTATTTTATATATATTGATGTGTTGTAGATTCTATTTTGATGGAGATTTAATACATAATGATGTTGTTAATTTCCATTGGATGTTCATTTCTAAAAAAAAAATTATTTATAAATGTTATCCTATAAATATTTCTAATGCATTTATATGGCTTGTATAATCATATAAGTTATTTATGAGACATGATATATTTAACCAATTAAATTGAAATAAAAATAATAAATTAATAACTCAGAAGCAAAACAAGAAGCATTTTTAAAGAAAAAAAGTAAGAAAAAAAAAAAAAAAAAAAAAAAAAAAAAAAAAAAAAAAAAAAAAAAAAAAAACTAGAAAAAAAACTAGAAGAAAAACTAGAAGCCAAACGAGAAGCAAAACTAGAATCAAAACTAGGGATGTAAAAAATTGGAAGCCAAACTAGAAGAAAATTGGAAGCCATATCAAAAGAAAAAATGGATGTAAAACTGGAAGCCAAACAAAAAGCCAAACTGGAAGAAAAATTGGAAGGAATATCATATAACAATGGAAGCCAATTTAAGAAAATTGAAGCCACACTGTAAGCAAAATGGGAAGCAATACTAGAAGCAAAACAAGAATCAAAACTAGAAGCAAAACTAGATGTAAACTAGAAGCCAAACCAAAACCAAACTTGAAGCCAAACCAGAAGCCAAATCGGAAGCAAAATTGGAAGCCATAACAATAAGTGCTAAAATTGAACATAAACACTTGGAAGAAAAAATTGGAAGGCATATCATAAGAAAAAATTGGAAGCAACACTTGGTGCTATTCCCAGTGCTAATCCTGGTGTTATTTCTGGCACTATTTCCATCGTTATTCTTGGTGCTAAACCTGGCGTTATTTTCCCGAAACTAAAAATGATGCTAATTCCGGTGCTAAATTTGGCGATTATAAAAAGTCCATATTGCGTCCATTTTTGTGCCAGAAAAGGTGTCCAATTTGTTAATTGAAGTACATTAAATTCCGACGTTATTTTAGGTGCTAATTTCATGTTATGTTGTAGTTTACTCAACCCCATGCCCCTAATAAATATGGGATGTAACTTCTCACACTGACACTCTTACATATATTCAAATATTGGGCTCTTCTACAATCAATGGAAAAATAAAAGGTTCACTTAAAAAATTACAAAAAAAAAAGTGATTGGGATTTCAACAACATTAATAAAAATCCCCTAAGACTCATCCTCTCTTGTGGATAACTCGACCACCATATCTCTGTCCATGTTCATTTGTAGTTGGCATTACATTTTTAATTATAAAATCTAGATATACAAGTTCACATATTACATCACTTTGCCCACAACTGTTACCATATATTTTATTTACATTATACATTACTAAACTGGGTATTATAGCAGGGATGTTACATTCTCCCTACAATTTTCAATTCTCCCAATGCACAAGGCCATGTTGATATACATTTATAAATTTTACACTATGGATCACTAAGAAAATAAAAATTCTACAAATTCCACAACTCCAACAACAGTTCCAACCACATCTATCTTCCCTAACTCCGCTTCAACCCAAGGAATGTACCCCTTCTCTACATCCAATTCCTCAATATGTACCATTGTTTTACTGTGTATTTCAAAATAGAGGGTTGGCTATGAAAGATACGAGACGTGGTTCTGGGAACTCTAGTTGCCCATAACATGCCTTGCATTCTTATAATTCATTTTCTCTTAAAATTGACAAAAAATTTGCAACTATTCCTCCCGCATGGTCTCCTCCTACTCCCACGTGGCGTCTTCAAGGCCATACCAGGTCCATCGTACCTTTACCAGACATATGGCTTTTTTCCAAAACACTTTACCTTTCCGGTCCAGGATGTGCACTAGTTCCACCCAAAGCCTCCTTCATACTCCACCCGATCACAATCCAATCAATTCTCATGTGGTTAGACGACACATATTTATTCACTATGACATATGAAAACATTATGAACTCTCACATGTGGGGAATGCTATACGTACAAAATTAGCCTATCTCCAAGACTCTCAAAAGGCCCACAATGTCTCGCTGCCAACTTTGGGAAACTTCCCAATATTAGCAAACTTCTTTTCAATTTTACTTTTAAAACACATGCTCACTTCCACTTTAAAGTATATGTAAGTATTTTTCATGTATACATAACGTGTTTTCCCGTCCTAGAAAACTTTAAATTCTACTTGATATTTATCATCCTGCCATTTCCTTTCACAAATTTGGCCCAATAAATTCTCTGTCTGCTAGGTTATCCCAACTCATCTATTATTGTTGTGTTTTATTGTAAGAAAATTCAACTAAATGGATATGGTCTTCCCAATTTCATGGCTAGATCCATTACATACATTCTTAGTATATTCAATTATCCTATTATCCTCCGCTTTTCCCATCCCACTGAAAGGATAGGTAAGTGTTGTACTGAATTTTTAGATTTTGTTCCAAATCCTTTAAATAATATCTTCCATGAATTTGATTTGAACTTGGGATCTCCGTCAGAAAAAATTGCCTTGAGAACTTCGTGTAGCCTGGAAATTTCCTTCATGTAAACTTTCTTTTGCAATGTCACCTTCCTCAGGAGTTGTCTTTACTGGAATAAAATGTGCTCCTTTAGTTAATTTATCCACCACTACCATGAGATGGAATCATATGCTTCATTGTTATGAGAAGATTAGTAAAAATATCTGATATAACAACTTCCCATTTCCATGTGTGAATGGGAAATGGCCATAGCAACCCAACTGGATGTTTATCCTCAACTTTTACCTTTATTCTAGATATATGGCTATAATCAACTACTTCTTTCTTTCATTCCAACCAAAAGTATTGTCTTCTTATAGTTGCAATTGATTTCTGATATCCTGTACCTACCATATGGCAGTTACATTTGTGCATTTCCTCTCTAACTGTATTATCTCTAGAGTTTGGCACATACTTCCTATACATGAGGAATCAATCTCTTTAGCTCTAAAGTATTTGGATTTTTTCTTGAAAAATTCCTATTGTAATGTTTCTTTTATTTTGCAAATAATGCTTATCCTAATCAAGGAAAATTTTAAGGATGGAAAATTATTTCAAATGTAGAAACTCATTATTCTATCAGTTCCTAATATGCAAACTATAAATGTTTTATGACATTTAAAAAAAATATTCAACTTTCTAATTATTTTATAGTTTTCTATACAATTTTATGATTTTTAAGGTAAAATAATTTATCCTATATAATTTGGTCGAATCATTTTTAAAATAAATGAAACTGCGGAATCTTTTTCAAAAAGCATGGAAAATTAGCTCCATGGGAAATATATAGACCCTAAAATTTTCCCTGATTTGAATTTTCAGTCTCTAAAATTATGTCTTTTAAGTTAGACCCGTGCATGCTAATGGTTGTATCATGCATCTCATGCACTCTCCTTCCGAGTGCATTAACCAGCTTCATTTTCCTTACCTTTAATATGCTTTATATCAAAGTCATATTAACTAAGAAATTACAACCATCCATTTTGTCTGGCATCTAGTGTTGGTTGTCCAAAGAAATGTTTTATAACATAGTGGTTTGTTCTTAGCTCAAATTATCTATCCATGAGATAATGTCTCCACACTTTTAATGCATGAAGAATGGTTGCGAGCTCTAAATCATGTGTGGAAAAATTCCTCTCTGTTCCTTTCAATTTTCTCAACTTCATAACATACTTACATGTTCATTTTGGTATGAGGACTCAATTGTCTTCCTTGTACACATAAGTGCACACAACAAAATATTCATATGGGTTTGTAATCTTTAAGATTTATGCACTTGTCAAAATGTCCTTTAGTTGTTAAAACTCTCTCTGCTGATTTGAAGTCCATTCAAATATCACTCCCTTCTTTGAAAGGAAGCAATTGGCCTTGTAATCTTGTCAAAAATATTTTATGAATCTTTTGGTAATAACATGCAAGTCCCATAAATGATATGACTTATGTAACATTTCTTGGCACTATCCATACTTTAAAGGCCTCTATATTCTTAGGTTCAAAGACATCCTATCTCAAGGAAATAATATGACCCAAGTAATGAATTTTCCTTTGATAGAATTATGTAATTACTTAACTTGGCATACAATTGATGTTGTCTCAAACTTGTAGCACCATCCTTAAATGTTTCTCTCATGTTCCTCCTTTTTCTTTGAGTAGATGAGTATATCATCCAAGAAACAATTACAAACATGTCCAAATACTCCCCGAACACTCCATTCATGGGACACATGAAAAACAATTTGCATTTAATATCCCAAATGGCACCACCACAACTCAATAACATGACCATATCGCGTGTCTTGAATGATGTCTTGATGAAATATTATTCATTTATTATCACTTGATGATAGCCTGAACTAAAGTCAATCTTGGAAAATATATCTTTGCACCTTTCTCACTAATCAAATAAATCATCAACTTGGCAAAGGATATTTGTTCTTTCATGGTAACCTGGTTCAGTTTTTTGAAATCAATGCACAACCTTAAGGTTCCACCCTTCTTTTTCATAGAGAGCATTGGGGAATCCTAAGGTGAGACAATTGGGTATATATACCCCCTCTTTAATAATTATTCAAGTTGCATTTACAGCTCCTACAACTTTGGTGTGTCCATCCTATAAGGATTCTTGGAAATTGGGGGAAGCTCTTGGCACCAAATTAATGGATAAATCAATGTCTCTTGTTGGCGCAACCCTGAAACAAATTTGTCTCCTGTAATTTCATCGTTAGTTAATTAGTTAGTTATAATATTGCTTGATTGTCCTTGTAGTATTGAGTGTGGTCTTTTGGTCATTTATCTGTTGTGGTTGTAACCCAAAACCATAGGACAACTTTTCTTGTCAACATAATTGGCGACCAGTGTTAAGTATCATCTCCTATTGGGTTAGCTTTCTAGGATTCTTGTATTAGTTTTCATTTCTCTCGCTCATTTTTCTACTTCCTTTTACTATTACAATCTTTAGAAACTTAACTGCATTTCTTAGTCATTAATCCAGATTTTTCTTGCATTTTTTTTTTTTTTTTTTTTTTTTTTTTTTTTTTTTTTTTTTTTTTTTTTTTTTTGAAAGTTTTGTTTTTTTTTTTTTTTTTTTGTTAACATAATACCGAAGGTTTGGGAGCACACATATGCACCCTATAGAAGTATTATATGCATATATACATTTATATATGCTCCCTACAGTGGATATAGGGGCATATGGCTTCTAGGGAGGTGATTTTTCTCTCATTTTTGTGTGGCCTTTAGTGCCTGCTTTGGATTTTTTGGGGTCAGTTGGACCCTATTGGTTCATGGAACTTATTTTTGGCTGTAAAGAGTTGGTAAAGTCTTAAATTTGAAAAGAAAACGAAGTTTTTTTTATCCTTCCTTGGGTTCTTTAATTTTTTCTTGGATTGCATAACTATAAGACAAGTGTTGTTCTTGTAGGGGTCTCAATTCCTTTGATTGTTGTTGTGATCACGACTGAAACATGAGTTTGTATCCAATTTTAGGTTTTATTTTGTGCTTTCCTCTTTTATTTTTCAAACATAAAAACAAAAAAAAAACTTTCTTTTAGCAGCATCTTTTTTAGTTTTTTCTTTAGTAGAAAGAAGAAAAATGAAAACCTAGTTTGTTGTTATTTAGGTCTCTTTCTTTCTATTGCACTATTTTGCATTCATATTTGAAAATGAAAAATATCTTAGTGCAAGCATTTGTTTTCTTCCTCATCTTGAAAATAATTTCAAAGGAAAATAAATAAAGACTATTGTTTTTCTTCTTTTCTCCTCTCACAATTTAGGAAGAAGTTGCACAGCATTTGCATCTAAAGAGAAAAGATTTGCACTTCCACAGTCTGGGTGCCAGTTTTTCATGCATTTTACTTGCTTGAAAATATTTTTCACTATAGAATTACATAGAAGTTTCCTTTTCCATTGTCTTATAAGTTTCCATTTTGCAAGAGTCTTAAACAACATCAATTGCACTTATGTAACCTTTGAGTAAAGAACAAATCCACTAAAAATAAATGCTAAATCAAAATTTGCTAGACTTTTTGTGTCTAGGGTTCATCAAATATTCTAGGCTAGTCCTTGAATAGGTTGGAGAGTAAACTTCCAAGTTTGTTTAACTAAACATATGATTTTGACTTAGGGAGTGTTAAAATCCAACTATCATATAGATGTGTCTGAGAACTCCTCTTAACAAGGTCTAAACATGAGGTCGCGTGAGTGTGAGTGATATATATTACCCCTCCAATACTTGTTCAAACGCCTATGGATTGTTGCGTATACAAGGGTTCCTTGAGTACCACTTGTCCCTTTGCAGTGCTGGTGATTTTGGAGCTTCACCATTTGACCAGAATTTGGTCATCTATTTTTTCCTGCTCTTGGATTAATAAAAATCCTTGATATAAAAAGAAGACATTTTTGAACTTTTACAAGTTCACTCTCTGGGTCTTATCTTCTCACCGCTTTTTTGGATCAAAAATTTGTTTATGTATGCCTTAGTTACTCAAGATCTTGTCCAAAGGTCCGATTTTGAAGAATATTTTTAAGTATCATGTTCACCTCTCCTCTCCTATATTACAATGTTTCCATACTTATAATTTTCACTCAACAACTCTCTTTCCATACTTAGTCATTTTCAAGATAGCGTGTTCCCAAAGTTGACGTGGTCAAGCTTTCATATCCCATGTTCCTAGTGGATTATTTGCACTCCAAAGATCCATGATCTACATTTTGACCCATTGACCCCCCCAATTCCTAAGTATCTCATCTCTCCTCCTATGTTATGTCTAACCTAACGCAGACATAACACTTATCCATTTTGACCTTCTCTGCAGTCAGCCAAATTCAGGTTCACAAAAACTAAATACTATTTCAAGCCTCGTCTCACCTCAAGGACCTACAAACTACCCCTTGACTTATTAATTACCTACAATTTTCCTTCACTAATTCTTCCTTCGATTTCCCATAATACTTATCCATTATTCCAAAGTTTTCCCCATTTAAACCATAAATCAATAAGAACATTCCACATGGAATCATGAAATTGTGACACATGACAACTCATGAGGGAGACACATTGAATATTATTATTAGAGACACATGGAAAGTTATTACAAATACAGATGGAAATATATGTATGGTTGATTCATCAATGAATGGGCATGAGATGGATGACAACTGGGTTCCAAAATTATTATTTTATTTGACATTTTTCATACCGAATTCACCAAGATCCATAATTTCCTCTCTTCTCGTGTTTCTTGCTAAGTTATATGTTAAGAACCAAACATCAATATAGTATAGAAACACCTCAGAAAAAGTACTCACCAATTTGAAAAAGAGATAATTTTGATAATGGTTCTTCAGGGGGGCAAAACCCCTTTTAAATTCTAATTTAAATGTTCAAGTACAAGATGATTCAAATGAAAATGTTTCCTTGGTAGTATATGGTATTAGGAGGTATAATTATAAATAAATGCCTTAAAGTTTCATAAATAAAATAGCAATACTAATCTAAATTATGTTCACTAATGGCCCAAGTTTCATAAAATAAAATACATTACTAATCTATGCCCCATCATAAAATGATCCAATATTAGGTTTAATAATATCTCCCTGAGACAAGTGGTGTCCTGTTCGAGTAACCTGATGCTTCTCAGATAAAAAGACCCATCTTCCCATGGGAATTCTCTACTGTAGTTTCCATTTATTGAGATATTCTGAAATGGATCTATTCCTCTGCTGGCTAATTCTTGTGCCTCTGATGGCTTCAGGCTCCAACAGATTTTTCCTTCCTCAGCCAAGTTCTGGGCAATATATTTGAACTGGGATCTGTCACCTATAACCTCTCTCTTTTAAGCATGAAACATGGAAAACTAGGTGTATCAGAAGATGCATGCAACTCCAATTTGTATGCTATAGTACCAATCTTTGCAACACCTTATAGGGCCATACTATTGGGGATAATTTATTATCCTTCTGGCTTGCTTGAGGGATGATCATTTTGTATGGTTGTAGTCTAAAAATACCCAATCCCACACTTCAAAACTTCTTTCACTAATGCATGTTGATCTCATGGTTGTTTCATGACTCGCAGTTATTATCGTGCTTTGTCCTTAAGATTTGGAGAATTTGTTGTTGATTCTCATGTGATCTTCCAATGCTTGAACTTAGATTTTTCTTTTTAGAGAAGAAGGATGGAAGGAGGGTGGTGGCCCATAAAGTGCCATAATGTCATTTTGTTGCAGCAGAAGCAAAGTGTTATACTCCACCATTCTCAGCTGGAAGGGTAACCATTTGAACCATTGTGTTTGTTTATCGAGACAAAACAACGAAGGTAGCCTGCATTTATGTCTACTCTTCCATCCTGCATGTCCATCGATTGAGGATGATAGGATGAGCCAGGAGCCAATTGAGTAAATTTAAACAGAAAATAATTTCATCTCAAAATGTCCAAAGTAATATGTGGGATCTCTGTCACCTTACAATAATCTTTGGGCTGCCATGTAGCTTTTGAAATGCCTCCATGAATGTGGTGGAACTGTGCATTTAGCTTTTGAAGGGGTGAGAGTGCACAAAGTGTGCATACTTTGTAATTCTATCAACAATCAACATGACTTATATTCTTTCCTTCAAACTTTGGTAACCCTGCAGGATGAAACCATGGAAAAACTTCTTCCCAACACCTGCATTTGGGATGGATATTGTAAAAAGACCAGTCTTAATTTGTTTCCACCTTTTATTTTGTTATAAGAACCACACATTCCACAAACCTTTGAACATCCGCTTTAAGGCCATCCCAAAAAAAAATCATTCTTGACTCTTTTTTTAGGTTTTCAAATCCTGTGCCCTCCCTATTGGAGAGGGTGTGCAATTTCAATAGTACCTTTTGCTCTGAGTTGGGAGTTCTTACAAATATAGTTACCTTGTACCATAGTGAATCATTTTCCATGTAAATTATTCACTATGCACTCAATCTTCCTGCAACTTTTGAATGAGAGTTCACACTTTTCATCATTTTTCCATTCATCCCTTTGGTTTTCTATTATCCAATCGGGTTATGATCGATAGCACAAAGAAAGCCCCTAACATTCATTCTTTCTTGAGAGTGCATTTTCTACAACATTTTGCTTCCCTTTTATAGATGATTTCAAAAACATAGTCTATCTTGGTTACCCATTTCATATTCTTCTGAAGATAGTCTTGTTCCAAGTAAGAGCCAAGACTATCATGATCTGTTTTGGATCCTTTGAAGTGCCTACCTATTAGGTAAGGACTATTTTTCAATGCATGTAGTATTTCCATCAATCTTCCTCTATAAATGGGTTTGTGTAAGTCTCTCCCTTCAGTGGTCGACTTTCAAAGCTGTGGGCTCATCTTGGGTATTTAGACAGTACCAATCACTTCCTGAGCATCACATCTCACTGGGAAAGCTTGTGGAAGTCTGATGGTCAAGGACAGGAGTCAGCTAAGACCACCTCTTTAAGCGAGTCCAAAGCTTCAGGCTATTCTTGAGTCCAAGGAAATGCATCCTTCTTAGTTAGTGCCTGTTAAAGGTGCTGTTGTCTTTCCATAGTTTCGAGCAAACTTGCGGTAGTAGCCTATTAAACCCAAAAAATCCTCTAAGATTTTTTAATGTTTTTAGAATCGTCCAGTCCATCATGGTCTTGATCTTGTTAGGGTCTACCTGAGACCTTCCTGATTTACAATGTGACCCAAATATTCTACCTCTTTACTCCAAAGAAACATTTGATGGTTTTAGCATATAGTTGTTGCCCTTTAATAGTTGTATAATCTTTGTCAATATATACATGATCCTCCCAAGACGGCTATAGATTAGTATATCATAAATAATACTAACACAAATTTTCTATTTTCAAGCCCTTCCTCTGAAAATGGAATTCATCAACCCTTTGAATGGACAGCATTTGTAAGGCCAAAAGGCATGACTAAAATTCATAAATGCATTTCTATAGAGTTCGGAATGTTGTTTTTGGGATATCTTTATTCCTTCATTCTGATTTGATGGATACCTCTAACAGAGATCCACTGCAAATTAGATTGGTTCCACAAATTCATCTAACAATTCATCAACACTTGGAATGGGGAAACTTCATCTTTACAGTGGGGATCTTGAGCTTCCCCATAATCTGACACATACGCCATGAGCTGAGTTTTTGAATAATACACACACCTGCAGAGTAATAACTTTGGTTAAGTCTAATAATGTCAACCTCTAACATTTCTTCAACCATACACACTCTCACTCTCTCAAGCATAAGGCATCTCAGATGGCCTGATGTTATGAGGAACTCTCCCAGGAATTAGTTGAATTTAATGATCATGATTTCGGTGGGTGGGAGACCTTTGGGAATACCCAAACATCTTTTGGAATGCTTATCAATGATCCTGATATCTTGAGTAATGATGTCTTAGATGTTTGAACATCTAGTGAGCATAGTTGTGCAATAATTCCCTTGATGCCCCTTTTTCAGTCTGACATTTCATGCTGCTAGAGCTTATCACCTTATCTGCTCTGATACCTCTTAATCCCACTCTTTTCCTTCCAAATGAAAATTCTCATGAAAGTTCTTGGAAATTAAAAGCCATTGTTCCTAATGATTGTAACCATTGATTCCTAGTACCACATCTGCTAATTCACCCATGGGTATATAATCATTGGACTAATCATTACACATTCCCCCATAGTAAAATTGATATTATTTCATTTTCCTAACCAATTGATAGTCCCTCCATCTGAAATCATTACCAGAAACTCCTCAGCAATGATATACAAAGCTAATTGAGATCTTTGGCTGAATTTCTATTAAAGAATGAAATTGAGTAATCATGAATCAATTAGGATCATTACCTTTTTATTTTTGTATCCGACCTGAGGGTTTGAGAGTGCTAATTCCAACAAATGCATTACACTTATATCGTGGGAGTCAACCCTTTAGATGAAATTGCTTCTAATGTTTCATCTTGAGATGGTTCTGTTCTTGTTCTCTTCCTCTCACAATCTATGTATAACACCCCTTTTCACCACACTTATGTCCCTTACCTGTGACTTGCTGTATCACACCAGAATGAACCTTTTTCTCTTTCTTTTCCTTCCAATTGTTGAGGTGTCAACCTTTGTAGGCTGAGGTGTTTTGGGAGCATGAGCACACCCTTTAGATGCTAGACAAGTCCTTCCAGTAGCCACATTTGCTTTTACTTTCTAACATTTTTGCCACCTGTCGCATCTCCAACGATTTTGGGTTCCCAAAGGCGAACCTCATGTTGAATGTTATCCTTAAAGTTACTATGAATACATAAATCTATGCTCATTCTGGAATATCGGTTACCTTTTATATTCAATCTTTGGAAGTTCTCAATGCTCTGTAACTGAACCCTTTGTTTGAGATTTATCAATTGACAAAGAAGGCATTGTATTCCTTGTATCCTCATAGTGTGCTATCATTTCTTCCTGAAAATTGTCCAAGGATTTGAAAGTGATTTATGCAGAACAAAGCCACATCATACCAAACAAATTTAGATTAGGGTTCTAAATATAGCACAATTTGTACCTTTTGTGCTTTTGGAACATTATGTATATCAAAGAGTTTCTCCATCTGAATTATCCATGGGATTGGGTCCTTGCTATCAAACTTCTTCATATCAATCTTAGGAACGGTTGAATCTTCAAACCAAAGTTGGAGTTTTCTCCATTCTTGATTCACCTTCCTTTGTGTCCTCACTGCTTAGTTTCATGAGATGCATTTCACTTTTGGGTGTCTTCTATTGCTGTATCCTCTCAATACTTCCATGATCTCTCTCCTTTAATCATCCATCTTAGTATCCAACTTACTTCCATTGAATCCATCAACTTTTAGCTTCCATTGAATCCCATTCCAGGCATTCAAATCTAGGCTTTCATTGAATCCATATCTTTAGTATCCAACCTGAGCTTCCATTGAATCCATCTTCTTTTGTAGTTCATTTATGTCCCTAATGATTTCTTTCAGTCTTCATAAGGAGTCCAATTAGGATTTTTTGGAGGCTTTTTTGTTGTAGAAGGTCCCTTTTTGGTGGCATGTTGGCCAAATATCACTTCTTTTGAATCTTGATTTTCTTGAGGGCGGTTCATGCAGATGTAATATTTATTCTTGTTCATCTCCTAATGCTTTCTGCCCTCTGGGTAGAAACTTTGCCTTAGGTAGTTCTCTCTATATTTCTTCCTCTCAGAATTCCATGTGTCTCAGACTAAAAATTTGATGTGCCATGGAATTTACATGAATCTCCCCACAACTTGCTTATATTTTGTCTTTCCAGGAGATCTCACTTGTAGCATGCCCTGCACAAAATAAATGATATAAATCCTGAAATCTTTAATTCCAAAAAATATTAAAGACCTGTCCATGATCCAATGCAACTGAATCCCACCTCAATTTGGATACTCTGCAGCAAAGCCATGCTTGTTTCTCACTGTGAACACCTCTTCTTGACTAGTCGGATAGACTTGAATGTAGATAATTTATCTTACACAAGACCTACAAATTTATGATTACCCAGAAGTTAAAAATTTACCAAAGATAAATTACTAATTTATGTAAATGGCCTCCTGAGTTTAGGTAGTCTCCAAACGTTGCAGAAAAAGTTTTTATACAAGCAAAAATTCATACAATGACTATTTCTGTGATGATCTTAACCCTATCTTGTGCTGTGCTGTATTCCAAAAGTATGGGTGCCCTCAGAGCTAAATTTTGAACCCTATCGCACCTTGATCCAGATAATAAATATCCTCCAGTCATTTCCTTCTAAAACATTGTAATTCAAAGTTATAGCTTTAAAATGTCATGCAGGTTCTGTGATAGTAGCAGCTAAAACCCCAGACCTTGAGCTCTCATACCATATGTTAAGAACCAAAACATCAATATAGTACAGAAAACCCCTGAAAGTACCAACGCCTTGAAAGAGAGATACTTTCAGATAATAAGCCTCCTCTAGGGGGCAACCTCCTTGTTCCTATAATTCTAAATGTTCAAGTACAAGATGATTCAAAATGAAAATGTCTCCTTGGTATATATAGGAGACCAGGAGGGATGCACTCATAACAATGGCCTAAAGCCACATAATTAAACAACATTAATCTAAATTATAACTAATGGCATAAAGCCAACAAAAATAAAATAGCATTATTATCTATTATGCCTAAATTAAGGGGTAATGATCCAAATTAGGGCTTGAACATTATAAAACATTTAGTATTATATATCATGAAGAATATAATATCACAATGCATGTGGGATAGACTTTTAAACAAAAGTCTAATTTTAGAGGAAGGGAAGTGCAATTTAAAATCAATCCGCATGGGTTGAGATTTGCCCATCAACCTGATCACAGGATGAAGCTGAGCGTTGATCTCATGGAGGCCATAACTTGAGCTACAGATGTCAATAGCAAAATTTATAATCATTGGAAAGGTATTTAGACTTGAGAAGATGGGGTGTATAGGTTTAAAAGGCTGAATTTTTCGGCATTTTCTCCAGAAATTAAAATATCAACACAGGACTTTAATGTGTGGGCATGTAT
Organism: Picea sitchensis; assembly: GCA_010110895.2. NCBI lineage: Eukaryota > Viridiplantae > Streptophyta > Pinopsida > Pinales > Pinaceae > Picea > Picea sitchensis. The sequence goes on from SNQJ01S0025061.1 coordinate 20,080, forward strand.
GACAACTCTCAATCAACTCCACTTTTTGATATCCACTCACTTAATTGGAAAAATTTTATGAAAGCCAAGATGAGATCATTTAGACAATAATTAGTTTACATTGTTAAAAAATTTATTTTCACTTCCATAAAAAGTAAATTACATCCATTTATATTTTAACAAGAACACTGAATTGAAAATAAAAGTTCATTTAAAAAACTTTTATTAAAAAAGGGAACAATATGAGACGGTTCGTGAATCACACAATGAAGACACTAAAATGACAACAATAATAAAAGCATGGAGAGAAATGAGAGATACCATCATAGTAAGTCTTATACACACCATCCTTCTTCTTTTATCGTCCTTCATCCAATACTCACCTCTTAAATAGAAGGGTTTGAACTGAAGATACAATTCTGTATTTTTCTTCTTACCATGTCTCGAGTTATCTTCCACCACCCACTTTTCTTCCTTCTATGAACTTCATTCTTATATATATATATATATATATATATATATATATATATATATAGTATATATATATATTCTTTATGTTCCACGTGAGCCCAATCCCAGCCTTTATGAAAAACACATTTAAATTTCAATATGTAATAAACTATATATTTTTAGAAATTTCAAGAGAGCAATTTTGGGAAATAATCTCAACTACATTTTGTAACCTAGTTTCAAAATATGGAAGTATTTGAGGTTGACCTACTATACTGCATTTGATATGCCCTATGTATTACTCACAAAGTTCTATTTACATGCATACTTCATTTATTTTATTTTTATGTGACCAGAAATCTTTAGCCCTACTATAATGGATGTGAGGAAATTTTTCTCTTTATTTGCTTTTAGATGTGTGGAATGTATATGGCCCTGGTCCATTCTCATGAACTTTTCTTAAAAAAAAAACAAAAAATCATTTTATTTTTGCATCTTTACTTTCGATTACCACTTCCATAAATCCTCAGAAAGTCCCATATTTTGAAGACTCCAGTCCTTTAAAATCATAAGAACATAGGAGTACCACCACTATAGAAATGCATGGGGATTTATATCCTCATGAGGTTTCCTTTTAGGTCCCATGATCTTCAAGCCTCAACATTTTTAGTGACCACATCGGGATGATTTCCAAGATATTTGAGGAACCAAAATTCTCCATGGCTCAAATTTTTGAAAATAAGATTCTGTGAATAGTTGTTTATTTGAAACATGGATCACCTTTTGTAATATAAAAAGAAACGATAAGTACTAAATATTCGGGAGAATTGAACTCGAAATTTCATTGAAAAAATTCAAAATGAAGGGCTTCATTCATGTCATAATGCTTCTTTATATTTTTCATCAAGCCTATCAATGGCTTTGCAAGACTCAACAAAGGGAGAAATACTCAAAGAAGGAGTTGATTTCATAAAACCCATTTAAATATACCGGTGACTTTCAAATTCTAAATATCTATTGAATTTTTTCTACATTCTTTTGGGGATGCTTCAAAAGATGCATATAAACACTTGATTAATTTTAAAATTGCATGTTATGATTTCAACCTCACTCTAGACAATGTTACATGTAGATTATTCTCAAGTAAACCACTTAAGAGAGGGATGCTCTGATGGTATAGTTCATTAATTCCTAACTATATTACTAGTTGGGATGTGTTATTCATTTGTAGAAAAGTTCATCCAAAAATTGCATTCATATGTTTTGTTGATGTTTTAAATGTTTTTGCCCATCCATCCTCTCCCATGTGGAAGAGGATAAACAAAATGACCAATTTTGAAGAAGAATCTAATCAAAGAGGATGAAATTTTTAATTCAAGTCATGTTTTTTGAAGATGAAGATGAAAATTCCAAATTTCATGCTAAAGAAAATTTCTGTACCTCCTAAGTATATCTAATGAAGATTGGGCAAAGAATTTGAGGAATGAATTGAGAGCCTCCACCAACATACACAAGATTTTCAGCTTTGTGGATAATGATGAAACATCACAAGAGAACTTACAACAAAAAGAATTGATGAAAGAAATGAATCTTGAAAAGAATGATGAGTAAGATTACCTTTACAAGAAAGAAGAATACTTTCAAGAGATTTTTTATGAATCAAGAACCCTGAAAGTGGTTGGAAATAAGGAAAAAGATGAATGCATTTTATGTAGAAACTCTCAAACTAAGAGTTGATTTTATTGAATTATGGTTCAAGAGCATTGTTAGAAAAACAATGCAATCAAATCTTCACAATACTTGGTATAATTTTTCTCCAATACATATTGAGAGTGCCCATGATTCATTGGTACACGTCTCAAATTATCTCATAATTGTGGAGTTCATTCCACAATGATATCAATGCTGAATATTCATTGAAATCCTTCCACCTAAGGTGCCCTTTATTTTGCCAAGTTAGGGTAGGTAGATCATGTATTTACATACTTTGTTTCTTCAGTTCAATTTTACATAATAAGGCAATATTTATATCGAATTTTGAAGATAACTCCATGAAACAATAATCATTATAAGAGTTCATTTTGAATATAAATCTTTAGCCCAATGGAGAAGGAAACTAATCTTGAGATTCTAGTGTTCTCAAAGAACCCACAAAAGTCATTATCCTGCTAGCTAGCTGTTGGACTAAAATTTACTCATAATTATTTTCCCTTCTTGATTCATAAAAATAATTGATATCAAAAGAAGATAAGTTTAACTTTAAATTCACTCAGATCCCCAGCTTCCCTAACTTCTGACATGCTTTTTTCTGGGATCGTAAATCATTTCAGATGCCTGTTTAATTAAATATCTTTATCCAGGTCTGATTTTGAAGAATATTTTTAAGTATCATGTTCTATTTGCCTCTCCTCTCATATATTACGGTGCTACCATATTTAGAATTTTCACTCAACATATCTCTCTCCATACTTAGTCATTTTCAAGACTTCAATGGTGTTCCTGGCTGGTGTGGTTGTTTCTTCATATCCCATGTTCTATGATATACATTTTTCACCAAAAAATTCCACTTCCATCCATTTTTACCATTGGACCCCCCAGCTCCTAAGTATCTCATCTCTCTTATGTTAATTCTGATCGACCATGTTACAACACTTAGCCATTTTTCACCTTTCCTCCAAATGTGGGTTGGCGGTTCCAGTATTGGTGCAAGTTCAGCAAAAATCTCAAATCCCATTTGCTCATGATATGTGCCTCAAGAACATCCTAAAACTACCCCCTTGAATTCCACTACCTACAATTTTCCTTTCACTTACCCTTTTCACCTGATCTCCCATACTTAACTATTATTCCAAAGTTTTCCCCATTTAAACCATAAATCACTAAGAACATTCCACATGGAAGCATGAAATTGTGACACATGACAACTCATGGAGGGAGACACGTGGAATATCATTATTAGAGACACATGGAAAGTTATTACAAAGACACATGGATGTATATGTATGGTTGATTCATCAATTACTAGGCATGATATGGACGACAACGAGATTCCAAAATTATTATTTTATTTGACAATTTTCTATGGGACGAATCCTCCAAGCTCCATAATTTCCTATCTTCTCGTGTTTCTTGCTAAGTTATCAAACATTTAGTATTATATATCATGAATAATATAATATCCCAATGCATGTGGGATAGAATTTTAAACCAAAAAGTCGAATTTTATGAAAGGAAAAACGAAAATCAATCCAAGGGTTGAGATTTGCCCATTAACTTTGATCGATGGTGGTTGAGTGTTGATCTTGCGGAGGACACAACTTGAGCTCCGGGTGTCGGAATAGCGCAAAATTTATATCGTTGGAAAGGTATTTCGACGTAGAAGATGATGGTGTAGGTTTCAAAGACTGAAGGTTTCCCAAGAAATTAAAATATAAGTCAGCTTCATTTTTAATGGGCATGCGTGACAACTCAACTTCACGAACTCATATCTTGAGATCCAGGCGACGGATTTGGACAAATTTTATATCGTTGGAAAGATGAGACTATGAAGAGAACATCAGAAGTGGTTTACATGGTTAAAAGTTTGTTTTTCACTTCCATAAAAGTAAATTATAGACGTCCTATTTTAATGAGAAATTAATTAAATTGTGAAAATAAAAGTTTATTTAAAAAACAATTATTAAAAAAGGAAAAGAAATAGTTGAGACTGTTCCTGTAACTATCAATGAAGACAATAAAAGGACAAAAACAAGAAAGTGAAGTGGATATGAATTATAGATACCATCATAGTAATTTCATACTGATCACATCATTCTTTCTTTATCAAGTAATTCATCAAGTTACTCCACCTCTTTAAATAGAAAGGCTTAACTGAAGACTAATAGTTTCCTTTTTCTTCTTACCAGGTCTTGTTGTCTTCCGCCGCCCACTTTCTTCCTTCTAAAAACTCCATTCTTATATATTTTTTTTTATGGTCCGTGAGAGCCCCAATACCAGTCTTTATGACAAACACATTTAAATTTCGGAGAATATGTAATAAACTATATCTTTTATAGAAATTTCAAGAGAGCTATTTTGGGAACAATCTTGAATGTACCTTGTAACCTAGCTATCTGGATATAAAGTATTTGAGGTTGATCTATCATTATATTTATTTGAGCTACCCATGTATCACTTTGTCAAAGTTCTCTTATGCATGCAAATCATTTTATTTTATTTTATGTGATCATAAATATTTAGTCAAACTATGATGGATGTGAGGAAATTTAGCTTATTTGCTTTAGATGTGTGAATGTATGCAATTCCTAGTCCATTATCAAGAAATTTCTTTAAAAGAAAAGAAAACATTTTCCATTTTTATCTTTTTGCAATATTAACTTTTGTTTGATTACCATGATGGACTTCTGCAAAGTCCCATATTATGAAGACCTAAAGTCCCACGAAAATCATAAGAATAGAGGAGTACCACCTCTATAAAAATGTAGGGGAATTTATATCCTTGTGAGGTTGTCATTTTGGTCCTAACAGATTCAAGCGCCAACATGGCTTAGATACCTTTCCCATACGTATGATCATGATTGTCGATTGTTCCCTCAAACACCAATTGCGAGTTGGTATATTTAGTTTCCATTCCTAGGTATCATAGAGGTGACCGTGGGGGGGGGTTCCCACGGTACTTGAGGAAGATGTTGCATCACACTTTCAGTACCCCTGGAGGGTGCCTCGTGTTCACGAGGGTTACTTGCACCAGGTAGGGATATTACATGGAGATCAAGGTAACTACTTCTCACTCCTTTGTTAATCTCTCTCGGGACTTAATCAACCCATGGTGGTTTTTTAAAGGTACCTTTTCCAATTTTTCATTTCTTCAGATTTAGGACCTAATCAACCTAGGATGAAGTTTTGGAGAATATGTTTATTTGCGATGTTTCTCTTAGGAATTTTTAGTGGAGTGTTGTTTTGTGCAGTAGGCCTTAGGTTGTGTCTATACCACCACTTTTGAATTGTTGATTCAAGGCAATTAACCAATCACTTCGTCGGTGAGGAAGGACCCCTAGTATTTCTCTTGAAAGCGTGGTGTTGCCTCTTAGAAGGCATTGGATTTTATACTATTGGTCTGTCAGAGTTAGTGTGTGAGAATGTTTTGGGCATGAGCAATATTGAAAGGGAAAAACCTGTGCATAAGAACATCGTGGATAAATTTCTTGAGAATAACAACCAAGGGACCCCCTCCATTGGGTATTCTTGTGATTTTCCTTTCTTTGGAAATGTTGGTGCCCCCTTAATGGCCACTTTTAACATTCCTGGATTGAATGTAGGACTACTAGTTTGGTTGTGTACCACTTCGAGTGTCCTGAATTCTCTTGATGCTTCTAAAATAAACACCTCATGTCATGGGCATCGAATTGATGTTGATATTTTAGCTTCTTTTTCAGTGAAGTATACTTCTCCTCCTCCTACCTCATCTAGTGAAGGTATAGCTACTAGTAACTAGAAGTATTAAAGGAATATGAAGAGGAAGAGGAAGAAAAAGAAGAAGAAATCACCAACCTCTGCAAGTCATGTTGGAGACAAGTCATTAACCTCTGGGAGTCATATTGGAGACATACAACTAACCATTACTAATCATGACGGGGGGGGGAATTCTAGTCCCTACAAGTCATACCGGAGTTAGTCAACCAACTGCTACGATTCATTTTGGATATAAGTCACTGACCTCTATGAGTCATGTTGGAGAAAAGCAACCAACCATTGCAATTCATGCTAGGAGTGTGAAGCTACTCACTGCAAGTCATACTGGAGATATGCAATCAATGATTATGAGTAATGTTGGGAGAAACCCACCAACCAATGCAAGTCATGCCAGGGGCATTGATACTATTGAGAAACCTATGCGAATAGGATGTAATCCAAAGTTCCCTTGTAAGCTTTGCAAGGGAGATCAACTTACTCATATATGCCCAACTATTCATGTGGTATGAAGAGCATGGCCCTTTTTTGAAGGCCCTTCTAGTCCAGAATCACCTTCAATTTCCCAACAACCTCTTCAGCCATTAGTTGATGAAGTGGTCAGGTCGATGCAATATTAGACTGATCCCACTCTTATTTTGGAGGGTGATGCATCTCTTGACCATGTTTTCTCACATCCTATTCAACCAGTCATTGATAAAGTGGTCGATCTCATGCAATCTTCGACCGATCCCACTCTTCTCTTGGGGAGTGATGTGTCTATTAACTATGAATTTAGCATTTCGAGTTTAGTACCTTCTTAACAAGGGGAATTTTTTCTCACTCTGAGCATGCTCCCTTTAAATTCAAGGATTGTTTCCTTTGATTGGACTAATCTTGTTGAGCCTCACCTTCCTTATTTTTTATCKGTATATTGTTGTGGATATTCCACTRGAAGTATTCATCACAACATATACGATAAATAAAATTGAAATATACATTATGAAGGTTAAATTCCTTTAGATTCCAGAGTATTTAGTTACTGATTTTMTGCTTATGCATGAAATATATAAAATGAGGAAAATAGAGAACAATAAAGTACAATCAYACACCATCCATAAGATAACACAAAGATTTACTTTGGGAAACCCTTATGGGAGAAAACCCACCTAGAAGGTGAGGCTTCTCTACTCTCTTTTCTCTGGTATGGAAATAATGCAAGTACAAAGGGGAAGGAACTCTCTATGGAGTTACCTGAGACCTATGGCATATTAGGTTGCTACATAACATTAATCACCTCTGTTATGCTCTCTAATTTCCCACTCCAAATTGTTCTTCTTTTCTATGGAACAAAATACAATAACATAGAATGGAACCCCTTCTCCTCCTGGTTGCCTAGTATTTAACATAACTCGATATCCATCAAGGGGTGGGTTTTTGACTTCCTCGACCCTCAATTGTGGTAGTGTTTTGAACCTTTTATAATTTTATTTAAATTCATCATGTGGCTATCCCAATATTCATAAGTAGTGGGGATTGACGTGGCATCCTCTCATACCATGGTGGTCAACATGATAGGTCAACTTACAAGAGATATAACTTGTGCATACAAAATTTGATTGATGCATGGTCTGCATCATTGGAAATGTATCAGAGTGTAGAATACTTTCAAGGGTGTGATCACATGTTTTGAACACCATAACAAAAAAAAATTCCATTTAATTCCTCAAAATGGATCTAAAAGGTTCCAGACCCCAATTTTCCAAACTGGGACCTGCCACTAAAATGGCCCTGCAAGTTGATTCCTCTAATTTTTCCACTATGAAAGGATAGAGATAGACTAAAAAAAATATAATGATCCATTCTAGATCACAATGCCCCATTTAGGGAGGATTTTAGTCCCAAAAATATTTATTGAATGAGGTGAGGAAATATTTCCTCTACATTCTCCCTAGAGTACCACTTTGTTTTTCTTGGAAGTTGTCCCTTCAACCCAATCTGACAAAGGTCATGTTTCTCTTGTCTTATAGTTATGGACCTCTTATGCAAAACTGTGTCCTCTGAAAACTCTTCCTGAGCATCTCATACTATATCGTCTATGGAAGGTGGACTTGTTCCTCCTCCTGATCCAACATGGAGGTCTTATAGAGTTTGAGATTCTCCACATTCACTATTGAGTAAATGAACATGTATGGGGGTAGACTGATTTTGTACGCGTTATCTCCCACCTTTTCTAATACCTCAAAAGGACCATACCGTAGAGCCTTGATCTTCTTACCAGGACCCCATAGTCTTTCCTTATTTAGCTTCAACCACACTTTGTCTCCCACTCTAAATGATCACTCATTACTGTGTTGGTCATGTCTAGAATTGTATTTTTCCTATGACTTCTTCAGTGTCTCTTGTACTTGAAAATGGATCTACTTGATCTTCTCAACAAATTCTTATGTTTTTAATGCATCTCCTGTGAGGTCCTACCTCACTCCTCCTTATTTTCCATATACAATATCTAAGGGTGAAGGTGGCAGATACCCAAAGCAAGTTTCAAAAGGTGACTTACTAGTAGAAGTGTGGATTGCTATGTTATAATAGTGTTGTATATAGATCAAAATTCCATCCCAGATCTTTAGATGCTTCTAATTATATTAACCCCTCAAAAACCACACCAAATTTTTGTTGAATACATCCTTCTTCCCATCTATCTATGGATAAAATGTTGTAGACCTCTTCAACTTAGTGACCATCTTCTCCCACAATGTATTCCAAAATGCACTAAGAAATTTGGTATCCCTATATGAGATGATGCTCTTTGGTATCCCAAAATGCACCCAGACCTATTCAAAGAATTTTTTTGTCGTTTCTTGTTCTTTGATGGTCTTTTTACAAGGCATGATAATGCACATTTTTCTAAACATGTCAGCTACCAAAAATAGATAGTCATTTCCATTCCTAGTTTTTGGTAAATCTCTCACAAAATCTATGGAAATACTTTCCCAAGGTCGAGTGGGTACAAGAAAGGGATGGTATAGAACTTTCTTTTTGTTACTAGGATTGTTGGTACAACAAAGTATACATACTCTAATATAACGTTCTAGATCTTGTTGCATTCTGGGCCAGTACCCATACCTCTGTAATTTGGAAATTGTCTTCCCAACACCGAAATGTATTGCAACCTTGGAGGTGTGAGACTCTCTTATAAGTTTCAATGATTCACCTTTAAGAACACAAATCTTGTGGAGCTCATAGATTATACCATTCTAAAAATGATAATCAGCCTTGCTATGACCTTCTTTTATATGAATTTGTCCCTGTAACTACTAAAACACCGCCTTGTAGTCCTCGTCTTCTTTGTATACCTCTATGTACACATCATGGGTAAAATGTTCCATGTGCATCAAAGTTCCTAAACTTGTATACTTGGATGTGGGTGGTCGTGAAAGCATGTATGCCAACTTATTTTTGCTACCCTTATTATAATTTATGACCAAATGAATTTGTTGTAAAAACCCCATCCACTTGTAATTCCTGGTTTGTTGTATCTTACTCTAGGCCTGAAAATACTATAGTGGTTGTTGATGTGTGTGGATGATGGTATCCTTTCCCATCAAATAGTTCTTCCACTTTTTGATAGCTTGTACCAAGGCATAGAGATCCTTGTCATAGGTAGGGTAGTTGAGAACCGCCCCATGAAATTCTTTAGAATGATAACAAACATAACTTCCTCCCTACATCGGCACTACTCCCATGGCATACCCACCTGCATCTGTCTCCACTTCGAAGGGATTTTTCAAGTTTGGTAATGAGAGCAACGGTGCTTGACTGATATTTATTTTTAGATCATCAAAGGCATTCTGTTGATTCTTCCCCCACTGGAAATTCTTACCACTAGTTTTTATGGCACGGAGTGGTGCAACTACTTCTAAAAAATGAAGCTATGAACTTCCAAAAATATTGTGTTTCCCCAAAAAAACTCCTAAATTCAGTGAAATTTGTAGGAACTAGCCATTTTAGGATGGACTCCATCTTCATGGGATCTATCTTGAGCTCCCCTCCACCAATCGCATACCCAAAATACACCAAAGATTGTTGAGAAAACTCACATTTCTTGAGATTGGCTAGCAATTGGTGCTTCTTCAGAGTCTCTAACACCTGCATAAGATGTGAAATTTGCTCCTCCTAGGTAGCACTATAAACCAATATATCATTCCAATAGAAAATAATAAATGAATCTAGATAAGGTCGTAAAACATCATTCATTAGTCTCAATATAAATGTAGTTGGTGCATTGCATAAAATAAATGGCATAACCAACCACTCATACAAACCTTTCCTTGTCTTGAAGGAAGTATTCTAGGTATATAATTCTTTGAATCGTACCTCGTGATATCCTGATTTCAAATATAAATTAGTGAAGTACTTGGCATGTTGCAGCTGGTCCAATAGATCATCGATCCTTGGCAATGGGTAATGATTATTCAATCTAATCTTGTTCAATTCCCTGTAATCGATACACATTCTCCAAGTCCCATCCTTCTAGGGAACAATTATGATGGGTGACCCGTAAGGTGAGGTACTTGGTCGAATCACACCCTACTCCAACAACTGCTCCAACTGCTTCTTCACTTCAATCGCTTCTAGAACAATATGTCTATACAACTCAATATTTGGCAATGGGGAGTCTGGAAATAACTATATTTCATGCTCCACATCACTCTTGGGTGGTATCCCTTTAGGATCCTTGAACACTCCTCTATATTCCTATAGCAACTCCTTCAACTGATGTTTTTATTCTCTTTAGTACACCCCTCTAGGGATGCCTTCACTCTCATTGAATCATCATGAGGCTAATTTTCTCTTAAGAAAAGCAAAAACTATTTCTTACTAGAACTAATCAACTTATTCGCTTGGTTGGCACTTACCAATGAGATATTTGACTTTACTTTATGTGCATTGATGGTGTATTATTTCCCATCCTTGATCAATTGGTACAGGTTGGCTCTCTGCATGAATATGTCATCCATCGTATACATGTAAGGGGTTCCAAACACTACTCCACATACATCAAGGGGTACTATGTCTAATTTCACTTCATCAATAAAATCAACACTTATAGTAAATTTAATCTTACACTGTTTCGTTACCTTTATCTCTGCATCCTTGTTTACCCAACCTAATGGATAGGGGCTAGGATGATTGTGAACCTCCAATCCAATCTTACTCATGAGATATTCTACTATGATATTCGCCTATGAACCATAGTCAAACATAACATCTATATTGGTCTTATTGACCTTAATATTAATGTGGAAGGGCTTGATCATCTCCTTCTCTTCACGGTGATGAAGGCTACTCAAATTCACCTCCTTCTACATAGATGTGCATATAGTATTTTTATCCACATCTGAGCTACTTTCAACCTGGTTGATTGAATCTGTGGATAAAAGATTCTTTTTCTTTCCTTCCTTCTTGTGGTTCTTTCAGTTCATCTTTGGATGCAGTTTCCAAAAATTTTCCTCAGTGTGTCCATCAATGTTGTTATGATTGCAATGGTTGTTGGGATATTTGCACCGATGTGTAGTGGTTGATGTATTCTTATCTTTTCACCCTTTCCACTTCTTCTTCCCCTCCTTTGAAGCTTTCTGATGTTCTTTTTTCTCCGAACCACTTGGTTTCCACTTCTTTTGGCATATGTTTTCCAGGTACTATTCATGTACACACACCTCATCCACTGTCCTTGGCTTGAAGAGCATCACCTACTTCCGTACATGACTATGTAAACCCCCCAGATATTTGAGAGGTACATTTGGGTTCTTCGGAGAGATACTCAACATGATGGCCATATCTCTTAACTTAGTGGTGTACTCCTGTATAGTCTTACCCTAACTCTACCTGAAGTAGTGCCACCAGATCCATTGGTCCTCTACATACCCGATAATGTAGAATTGGGACTTGATGAGGGTTTTGAAGTCCTCCCACCTAATTACTGGTGGATCACCCTCTAGTATAAATGTTTCCATATGGATTTCCCACCAAGTTAAAGCATGGCCCTCTAAATCCAATCTAGTAAATGAAATCTTCTTCTCTTCATCTATATGGTGAATGCTAAAATAAAATTCTAGTTGTTGCAACCAATGATTCAGTTTTAATGCATCAATATCACCTTGTTATGGATTTATTTATACTTTAGCTTCCATCTTGAATAGTGACTGTGAATGCTTTTGACACTCGAACTCGAATGCTCTTTCTCGGATTCTTTCAATAACTCCTTTCCCAAGTCTTCTTGATCTACCAATTTCCACTATGATATGATCTCTGAGTTAGAGCCTCCATCATCTTCAAATGGTATGAGATTTATTTCTAGATCCACCATGAGGAGGCTGATATTGCAACTAATTTCGACAACTTGTTCTTCCAACCTCTCAAATTTCTCTTCTGCTAGATCTTGAGGGTTGTTATGAACAGACTCATCTGCCATGTCTAGGGTTTTTGTGACTTCTCTTTAATTTGATTTGTGGACCGTGCAACCTCCCACACATACCCAAATGAAAAACCTACTCTCATACCAATATGATGTATAAAATACCATGGATATTCAACTCGAACAGTTCATCACAATAGATTTGATAAATAAAATTGAAATCTACACTATGAAGGTTAAATTCCTTTAGATTCTAGAATATTTAGTTATTGATTTCTGCTTATGCATGAAATAGAAAAAATGAGGAAAATAGAGAAAAATAAAGTAATAACACACACCATCCACAATATAACACAAATATTTTCTATGGGAAACCCTTACGAGAGAAAACCTAACTAGAAGGTGAGGATGCTCTACTCTATTTTCTCTGGTATGGAAATTATAATGCAAGTACAAAGGAGAAAGCACTCTATGGAGTTATTTGAGACATATGGCTTGTTAAGATGCTATAGAAAATTAACCCCCTCTATTATGCTCTATAATTTCCCACACCCAGTTTTTCTACTATGCTATGGAACAAAATAAAATAACATAGAATGTAACCGCTTCTCCTCCTAGTGGCCCAATATTTAACATAGCCCGATAGTTATCTAGGGATAGGTTTTTGACTTCCTCAACCCTCAATTGTGGTAGGGTTTTGAAACTTCTAGAATTTTCTTGAAATAACTCACATGGCTAGCCCCATATGCATGAGTAATGGGGGCTAACATGGCATCCTCTCGTACCATGGTGTTCAACATGATATGTCAACTTGTGGGAGGCATAACTTTTGCATAAAAACTATGTTTGACGCATGTTATGCATCGTTGGAATGGTCTCAGAGTATAGGACATCGTCAACTCATCAAGGGGGTGGGAAGAATTTTCGAACACTAGAACCCAAAAAAGCATCCATTTAATGCCTCAAAATGGCTTTAGAAGGTTCCATACCACAATTTTCCAAACTGGAACCTACCACTAAAATGGCCTGCAAGATAATTCCTCCAATTTTTTCCACTCTGAAAGGATTGAGATAGATGACAAAAAATATAATGATCTATTCTAGATCACTTTTTCACCCTTCCAAATAAGGTTTGAAGATAAATAAAAAATAATTTACCGATGTATTGTAGATGAAGGAGCCTCTGCAAGTATGTTATATTCCTCAACTTGGCAAGATTTAGGTTCACCCAAGCTTGTGTCAACTACCAATGAGTTGTTGGCTTTCAACATAAGACCTAGTGAATATTTGGGGATTCTTCTTCAGTTTTTTATCACGTTAGGTGGGAAGAATCTCCTAGTCGATATGTTAGTGGTACAAGGCTCTTTAGATTTTGATATGCTTCTTGGGCATGATTATCTATATGTTATGAATGTTGTGGTGTCTACACTCTTTCAAGTGATGTGTTTTCCTCACAATGGAAGCAATGTCACTATTGATCAACTTTCATCTTATAATCACCATCCTAATTCAACTTCATCTTAGGTTACCCCTTGGTATGTTCCTAGTGTTCGAGTAGACTCTACCTTCCAATGAGTGAATTATATGGCATCATATCCTCAATGTTCAATTGCTTCTCGGAAGGATCCTTTACAATCATGTTTTCCTTCTCAATACAAGGTATCAACAATTGATCATGTAATTTATCCAATGGGGGAACAAGATCCCTTGCTTTCCCATATTCTCCCAAACCATCTTGATTTTCCACTTGAATCTAATCTTACTGTTTGTGAGACCTCGAGCCTTGGTATTTGTGGGTCATCGAGTCCTAGTTTACATGATTTCTTGGATGTTTAATTTCCTTCGAATGAGGTTGTCCTTGAATCCATGATTTCAAATGGTAGACCATGGGAAGACAAACATCACATATTGTTCTTTCTTCTCAAATTGGAAGCTTTATAGGTTGATTATGGAAGAAAACCTTGGCATGAGCCTAGAAATGGAATCTACCTAAAGAAATACTATGCATAAGTTGCAAGGATGTTTGGTGCTTTGTACCATATTGTAATTTTAGGGTTTTCAAGTTTTGTATTCCATAGCACAATTTGTTATCAGAGTTTTATATATTGGATTTATTAACTTCTGGGTGAGTGTTGTTGGTCATATATATAGGACTTTGGAGACATTTGTCTTTCATACCTTTTCATTATGTCAATCCTTTCTGACAAGTAATGATATTGAAACTGACATACACGTTAGATTTTCCCCTCCATGCATTTTTGCATTATCCATTTCTTGGTTCATTTTTCCTTAGGATCGACCCAGCTAAGTTGAGACACAAAGCCTTCTTTTTTTTAGAAGTGTTGTAATTCATGTGGTAGATCCTAGCGTTCACGAGTGCCCTAGTTAGAACCCTATTCTTAGTTTGGTTCCCATGTTGAAGTATTTTCATAGGCTCATGAGCCCTATTTATTCCTGCCATGCCTTTGCCTCAAAGCCACATATCTTCTTCTCAATATTTTTCTAGTTAATACCTCATGGGGCTCCCAAATTTTTGTGTTAAGTTGTGATTGTATTGCATATTTCTTGCTTACTCTTTTGAGTCTAATGTCATCTTCAACTTTCTCTCATTTAGCCTATTACTTATGCATTCTCTTAGTTTATAGCCTTGCATAAATTTCCTTTGTGAGTTAACACCTGTATTTTCTAGAGGAAACATTCCCCCGAGTGTCCATATCCTACACATGTTCCTTCCATTGAGCATAGGTATGTTCCATGCCCCTACGACTAGTTTGCTTTCCTGTGACACTCGTTTCCTCCACTGTATTCTAGAATTATTTTATTATTTTTCAGGATTTAATAATATGAACACGAAAAAATAATTTAAATACAAAAAAGAGGATGGGAAAGAGTCAATTCTCACTTATATTTGGCAGTAGTTATGTTTCCCTTGAAAAAAGAACTAAGTATTGAGTCGTCATTGCAGCAGATTGGGCTTAGTATGGCCTTAGGAAGTTAAACCATGTTCTTTGAGTATTTACTCCTCCAACTGGTTATCCTTCTTGTCACTATGGAGACTCTGTCGATTCCTCTTGTGTCACAGACTTATGTCATCATTCACTCTTGAGTCTATGTTGTGTAAGTCACTTTTTTGTGTCATGATTTTATTCAAGGGAAGTTTCAGCCTATGTTAGTCACTCCTCAAAATTCCTCACTTTTCATGTTAGCCTTCCTGTATGTCAAGCGTGTTTCAGAATCAATACGAATCCTTATCTTTTACTCATGCTAGTATGGAAGGTCCCCATTGACTTATTGTTGGAGGGTTATCTATTATCAACTAAGACACATTTCTCTGAGAGTTTGAACTAGAGTATCACCTTGGGTCTATTTACATCATTGGTCACTAAGTGAGTGGTTTCCCTTATGTTCAATGTCAAGACCTTATTCACACTTTCGTATTTGTGTGGTACCTTGGGTTCCACTTTCATAATTGGTGGAATTCCTTGCCTCTATTAGTGGTTTTCATTACCGACCATTGCTCATAGGGTCTCTTCCATGTGTTATTCCATCTGGGGCATGCAAGAGACATACCCAATTGTGTGTCCATTTAGTCATTTCGTCTTATTTCTTCCAAATATTTGTCCTTCTAATATTCCTCATGTTGGACGATAGGGGATGACTTAGTGCACTCCTTCCAGGGGATCTATTCCCATCGAATTCATCTCATTTTCTATGGAATAAATATCTATATTATTTATTAGTACCTTGGGGCTTGCAGTCATAAGTGAAATATCCCCTAATCGATCAATTCTACAAGTGTTCGATGTTATCTCATTTATTCGCACTTGCTAGAATGTAATAGGTACCTTGATGCCCATAATCATTATCGGTGGTGTTTCTCACATATTTTAATTGTATACAACATTGACTAGTAATCAAATGATGTCTCACTATGTTCAAATTTAGCACATCTATTCACATGGTGTAGACTCGTACCATCAACAGTTTGATTTGAATGCCTAGAGTCTGTAGTAGCATCACCTCTTTTATGTTGTTACCCAAGTTGTATTGGATAGTACCACTTCCTTTCTATGACATTGGTACTTGTGGAGGATGAGTTTGTACATCTATTGTTTCTAGATATCCTCCTTTGGTTCTAAGACATAGATCCACTATGTATCTATTTCGTGGCTATGATCTATTTTGACATGGATCCATTGTGTATTAATTTTCATGGCCATGATCACTACTTATATACGTATTTCATGGATCCGCATTGTAATTGATTTAGTGGTCATGTTTTTGTCACTCCTGAGCATGGTTATTCCCACCTTGGGAAGAGAGTAGTTTTTCATTTTATTGTTTCTATAGGTTTTGTTTTGGTTCGGTGTTCAATGCACTTCACTTGGGCTCTCTGCACACTCTCCTCCTATATTTTATAACATATTTCAGCCATTATGTTCTCGTCTAACATCGCACATTAGGGGGAATATGTTATAGCATCATTTTCCACCTCATTTACATTGATTACTTATTGTTTTGATTTATATATTACCTTTTCCCTATTTGTAGACTCAATCCCCCTTCATTCCTCCCTAGAAATCACTAAAAAAACCCATTTTTTGAGATATAAATGTCATATAAACTATGCAACATGTGTACATATGCAAGTTACCCTTTATCATCCCACGTACACATTTATTTGGCTAAAAAAATACAATTTTGCTCAATTTTGGGTTGGGTTTACGGGTTCCTCCGGTTCCCAACCCCCTATTTCCCATGGATAACTACTCTAACCACTTGATTGGAGTATAAAAAGGAGCCAAGGGGTAGATGAGAAATCATCACGCCATTTAGCACCATTATTCTGGCCATGTATTTCCTAGTCTACATGCCCTTTGTCCCTTGTCTTTGAATTATCCCCTTCAGATCTGGAAACCCCTATTTCCAACAATTTTTTCTCCCCCTATCTTGTCACAAAGAGTTCATCTCTCTTTCTTAGACTTATTCGAGTGAAGGAGTTGAAGGTTAATTTGATCATCATTGGCCTCGGTGGAGGGACTTGGAGTCTGGTTCGGAGTAGCGCCACAGTGGTTATAGGTTGTAACTATCAATGACTCTACTATTTATTAATAAAGAACTCTCTTTCCCATCATATTTTGTGTTTTAGTTTATGATTATTTCATTTGAGAAATTAATTAGCTAGAACACTAATAGATTTATTTTCAATCATCTTACTTGAAATTTAGTTATATTGTAACTAAGGATTTGTAGTCGTCTTCTTCCTTGTGTGCAAGTGGTTGAAGGAACTATTAGAGCATAAGGCTAGAGAGAAATTTCCAATCAAGGTATATACACCAGACAATTGGAACCAAGTTTGTCTCCTACTTTCTCATCAGAAGTTAGTTAATTAGTTAGTTATAATATTTATTGATTTTCCTTGTGGGATTGAGTATAATATTTTGGTCATTTCTTTGTTGTGGTTGTAACCCAAAATCATAGTGAAACTTTCTCCATCAACAAATATATTTTTTCAAAGTACATGATTTCCATTCCCTACGTGTATTTATATGCATGTTACTATAACTCATAATATGTCAATGGATAATAAATATTAATTATTGATTTCTCATGAATATATGGATGCATCCCCCTTTTTTTCAGGAAACAATGCCCGGGGAAAACCCGTACTTCCCTCATTTTTTAGTATTGTACTCAGGGTAAACCCTAGATTCTTCAGGGCTCAAAGTCGTTACAAAAGCATACTCATTATGAGCTCAACATGTCATTGTATGTGAATAAAACCTAGGTGGGGAGGATAACACTCCATCCCACAACCACACAAGCTAGACCCGATTGACATATTTGTCTCTATTATTATGGATGCTAAGGTGAAATAAGTAGTAGGTTTGCTCCACATCGTATCAGAGCGATATTTCTATTGGATTTTGGTTAGGTATATCTTTTGTTTTTTCTACTAATCTGTGATCAAAAATGTTTTCCAGTGGCATTTAACAAAAAATGTTTTTTTTTTTTTTTTTTTTTTGCAAAATAATTTCCAAATTTGTGGCATATATATATATATATATATATATATATATATATATATATATATATATATGGTTTTAGAATTAAAAAAAATATACACATGAAGAGAAGTATCAATTAACCATATATATATAGGATTGAAAACATAAAGGAGTTACAACAAATTAGGATCGTAAAATAAATTCTTCCTCACAGTGAAATGTTTTTACAAAGGTAAAAGCAATATTTATTTACTTGGAGGATAAGTTTTATCTTTTTAAGTGGATGAATTTTTGCAAGACGGAATAAAAAAAGAAGGAAATACAAATATCTCTTTACATGGAGGATAAGTTTTATCCTTTTACGTGGATGAAGTTTTGCATGGAGTAAATGAAAAATTAAAAGGTGAAAATATTATAACTTGCCAAATTATTTGTATGTGAAAAAAATATACACAATAGTCAAACTATTTTGATTCCTCATGGAATATATGGATTTGTCCCTATTATTATGGATGCTAATGTGAAGTAACTAGTAGGTTTGCTTCATGATCGCTACATGATGATGTTAACCTGAAGTAACTAGTAGGTTTGCTTCATGATCGCTACATGATAGGATATCGTTTTATTTTTTATTTACTTTTTAACTTGAATTAACAATTAGTTAACACTCAATTGAATATTTACTTATTTGTAGTCCACGGTAATATGAAATAACCATTAATATAATTTGTAAATTCAAATTGCTTAATCTTGGAGTCTATAGTTTGATTAACATTTTTAAATGTAAATTAGATTAGATATGAAACACTAATGAAATAATTATGATTTGAATTTCATTCTATTATAACCACATAACACAGGCTTACAATATATATGCTTACAATCTATATGAATTATAGTCATTGTTTGAATTGGTCAATTTGGTAGTGAAGAAGACAATCTTTTAATTGATTGTCATAAGTCAATGCTACAGGAAATATGATTCTACAACATCATTCATAAATTCCAAATCTAACAACCACTTGGATATGCAATAATTTTATTTATGAAGTTTAAAACCCAATTTTGAAATTGACTTGTGGATTGCTTCTTGTACTAAGCAAAGGTCTCATATAAATAATAACAACATCGGAACGAGTATACCCTTCACTTAGAAACATAACAACATCGGAACGAGTATACCCTTCACTTAGAAACTGTAACACTAGTTATTGTGAGGTTACTAATATGTATATTGTTACTCTAAGTGAATGCCGAGTTCCAACAACCTCTTATAGCCAGTTTGTATTACAATCACAGAATCATACTATCATACTCGTCTCAAACATGGATCTCTCAATGCCATGTGATATTGAATCGAATTTTGTTGCAAAGAACACTCTCGATACCTTAGGTTATGAACAAACATGTAGGTAACACATTCCTTCATGCAATTTGTTAGTAGATAATAACAATTTCTATGGTGGAAATGAAATATTCCCACCAAGCTTTACACACACGTGCACTCACACATAATGGTCACAATATACTTTCCGATGCAAATTATATTATGCTTTACCTTTTATTAATGTAATGCAACTTATGGTTTTGATACAGAGGACATATTATAATAACCATGATAATAATAATTATGATATTAAAAATACAAACTGTTATAGATGCTTCAAATATGTGGGTGAATTAATTTTTTTCCTTTTTACAGATTTTAATTTCAATCACATACAAATTTTCAAGTGCATATGAAAAATGAGAATGGGTGGCTAATTCGTTATTCTTTTAAGTAATTTCACAATCTAGTTTTTGGGTGACTAATCCTTGGGTGATTTTGACGACTTAGAAACCCCTGGGTCATGGTTCCTTAGACCACATACTAGTCTCGCAAGTCATAGAAAAACTAGCAAACAAACAAAAACAATTATTCATAAAAATATATAAGAGTTATTGTAAAACGTTTATTGAGTTGTTGATCTTGGGAGCCCAACTGCTCCTTGTGTCCACTTACTGATCCTTTGATAATCCACCAGTTGACCTCCCTACCAAATCCTATGGGTACTCTTCTTCCCTAAGAATCCTTGAGTTGTAATGGGGTTGTATACAAAGTACCGATCTAGCAATAAAAGAAGTGTGAAGTTGCTAAACTTTGGAAGAAAATCCCCACTTCACAAAACACTTTGATGGAACAAAATCTCAACAGTCACTAATAGAAATTTCTCCAACATTAGTGTGCAAAAATTGTTTTCCTCTTGGCTCAAGTTTTCCTTTTATAGGTTTTGTGGTTCATGCCACTCGTCCAACTCATGCAAATATGTAATTTATTAAATTACTAATTATCTATTATTCACCCACCCATGTGTCACTCATATGCACAAGTAACTACTTAATTAGAATTATAAAATAATGAATTATCCTCACCCAACTCTCACATTTCCTATTTTCACTCTTAGGTGTTCCCTTGATGTCTTCCTAGTTCCTATTCTAGTGGGCGCACATGGAGTCACTACTTTAATTGTTTATTAGTTTTCTTTAACTTCTCTCCACCCACTTTTTTTTTCCACACTCTGAATTCTTGATCCTCTGTCTTATCATTTATTTGTGGGTGCACTAGTAATTAGTTTATTAATTAATAATTACGATGGGGTGCACTAGTAATTAGTTTATTAATTAATAATTACGATGTTTTCATTTTATGCACGTTCTTGTATTTTTTTTTTATCTTTATTAATAACTTTTTAAATAACTAGATCATTTCTCTTTTGTTATGGGATACTAATTAATCTATATTCTCATTCATACTATTATCATTTGGTTAATTGTTCTATTTATGTTAAAATGAATAGACTATATTATCAATTTTCTAATATTAATTGACATACTCATATTAAGACAATCATCTTTAATATTTTTCAATCAATCTTTTTAACTATATACTTGATAATTTATAACTAATACCAAGGGTGTCATGCTTCTTCATGCCCTTCAAGTTACCTTTCAATAAGTACCAAATTTGTCATGTTTTTGCATGCCCTTTAAGTATTCAACTTTCTTGGGGGGGAAATGGTGCAACTATTAAGACTCTATTAACTCAATCGTTGTCACCATTATTGAGAGATAATGGTCACTGAGGAATAAGGTTATCACCTTATTCCACACATCACCACTAAACCTCATGAGTCACTAAATCTACAGTCTACTCTCATGACAACGTGCACCTCTAAGTAAAAGTGTCACTAGCTTTTCAACCCAGGTCATGGAAAATGAGTGCTAGTAGGAGTTAACATGATTGTTTCTCCTCCTCTCCTAATGGCACCTTGTACTCTTCTATACAACCTCATTATCCATAAGTGGATTGATCAACAAACATGTTCCTTGTGCCTACACGCACTACAATCAACACATCAAATAATTCCAATATTAAAATCAAAGCATAACATTAACCATATAACATTTTGGGGTAGTCTGACTCAATTCAGACACTAGTATAATGTTGACGTAATCCCATGTCAAAATATACCTACGGTTTTTTGTCACACTAGACAATTCGTTAGTAACATTTACAAGTTAACGTATCCAATATTTTCATTATGTCATAATTATATGAACTAACAACATTAATTGTGCCGTATCAATATCAATGCACATATAATTTATCTATATAATCTTATAATTATTTAAATAAACCCATTTAAAATCATAGTTTAAAACCAATGAGATAATTTAAAAGTTTAAATTATGTAATCAAAATACAAATGAATAAACTAGATCATTTATAAATAAATGCTCTACCTATGTTTATCATTTGAGAACATTATAACTTATATTTATTTTGATAAGTAACAGTCAACTAAAATTTAATGTGTGATATTAATAATAATATTATATTTTGTATTAAGTTGATGTGGAGATTTATTTAATATAATGTTTTTAATAAGATGATATGAAAACTTATTTAATAAAAAGAATAAAGTATTTTTTAATATATATTTTTTAAATTTTTATGTGTAAATTTTTTATTAGAAAGAAAGTCAACTTTGATAAATTAAAACACGTTCAATATACAAATAAAAAATTATATTTTTATAAAAATTTAAATTTAGATGGTTTGCATAACAACACCTCACCACAATCAATAACCTACAACTCTCCGACATTAAAAAAAAAATGAATCCTAAACAATAGGTATAAACCTTCTAATAATGATACGTGGTATCATTGAAAAAAATCTTATAATTTTTTAAATATGTTTTAAATTATTTTATCATGAAAAAGTCAATTTTAATAAATTAAATAACTTTTATAACACATTTTTTTTTAATATATTTATATTCAATTAAATTTATATTGTTTGGATAAGAACACCTCACCACAATCAATAACCTGCAACACGACAACTAACCAAACGAACCCTATGTATAAAAATAACCCTAAGCAATACTTATAAACATTATAATAATGATACGTGGTATCATCGAAACATTATTGAAGGTTAAGATATTAATCCAAACCTTTTTTATGGCATCACTTAGAAGCCAATAAGTTAAAACGTCAATTTTGAAATGAAAGGTTTGTAAAAACCAATAAAATATTTTGAGAGCAACATCTTAAAGTGTATAATCTTTTCTTTAAAACAAAATAAAGTTAATAAATAAATTTTAATAATAATAAATATCAATTATATTTATTATTTATTTATGTATAAAGTAAAAATATTATATTATTGTATATTTAGATTAATTTAATTTATTGTAATTGTTTTTAATGTAAGAAAGAAATTAGAAGTTATAGACACACAAGTATACATGCATATATGCTTACGCGCACACACACATAGAAAGTGTTGAGTGGGAGATGGAGGAGGAAATACTACATGGTATAGACACACATAAAAAGTGGAGGAGGAAATACTAGATGGTATAGACACGCATAAAAAGTGTTGAATGTAAGATGGAGGAGGGATTATTAGACTATAAGGAGGATCCAGGGGTGCAGGGAGCAAAATTCTAAAATCGATCTTTAGCACAAATGACAAGTTTTTGGAGATATGGAAAGTGTCTAGGGTGTACAATGAACACATTAACAAGGGCATGAGGGACTTTTCATACTTGCCTGGAACTTGAGAAAAGTCAAGATATTTGATGGATGATACCAAAGTTTTGGAGGTACCAATCATCAAAGGTGAACAGGATGGAAATCCATATGATGATGTGAAAATAGTATCTAAATCCTTGCCAAAGATTGTGTGACTGGATGTTAGTAAGGGAATTAATTTTGAATGTATCGAGGAGCTATCTCCAATAATGTCATTGTTAGGAGGAATTTCCAGAATGGTGAGAAATTGAATGTGCAAAGTAGTGAAAGAAGGTTATCCTAGGCAATATTGGTGGGCTAGGGTGAGGAAGTAAATAGGATTAGATAAACCCCATTTAACCTAATTGGTATGAGGAGTAGGAGACAATTATGTATTCAAACATGTAAGGAAAAGATAAGCTTGGTATTGGGTGAAGATGTGGGGATGGAGGATATCACAATTATGATGGAGAGATACCTAATTAGATGTTTTATTGGAAAGATACTCTAAAAAGTTTCATTGTTGGACTGGATGGAAAAGGTGTTGCATGGGTGCTTAGGGTACCTCCCAAAGTTCCATATCCTTGTTCAAGGTTGGCTCACTTTTGAGTTTTGTTTTGTAGTGGATGTGGAATGAATACTTGTAGAAAGTGGGTCCTTGGGACTTCATCCATACTTAATTTAAGGAGATGGATATTTAGTTTTGATCCTTGGAAGGAAACAATGTTTATTTATATGGTATGGGTGAAATTATTAAGAATACCTACAAAGTTATGGAATAAAGAGGTGATGAAGGATTTGGGGAATGATCTTGGAAAATTTATTAATTTGGAGGTTGAATTTCATACTAAGGTGGATAGAAAGGTCATTAAAAAATTATTTGGAAATTGGCCTCCAAGAAGGTATGCATGAAGAAATGGAGATGTTACCAATCAAAAATTCACTACTTGGGACAAATCATATCTGGAGAAGGTATCATTGTGGATCCAACAAAAGTAGAGGCTATAATGGAAATGACAGTGCCAACTAACATACAAGAAGTACGTAGCTTTATGGGGTTAGGAGGTTATTACCGACGTTTCGTCGAAGGTTTTTCAAAGATAGAAAATCCAATTACGAAATTGCAGAAGAAAAACAAGAAATTCGTTTGGACCAAGAAATGCGTGGAAGCATTTCAAATTCTTAAAGAGTTGTTAATGACAACACCAATACTGAAGGTTCTTGACATGGACAAAGAATTCTTGGTATGCATGGATGCATCAGAGGAAGGTCTAGGCGGAGTTTTGATGCAAGACGGTTGAGTGATCGCTTACATCTCAAGTAAATTAAGAAGGCATGAAGAGAATTACGCCACACATGACTTGGAGTTATTAGCAATTGTATATTCCTTACGAGTTTGGAGACATTATTTGATTGGAAGAAAATTCGAATTAAAGACAGTTCATTGTGGATTGCAACATATATTTACTCAAAGTGACTTGAACGCGCGATAGAGGCGTTGGTCAGAATTACTTAGCGAATACGACTTTGAGATTACTTACATTAAAGGAACGGTAAAYAGAGTAGCAAATGCRTTGATGCAGAGACCACACRTATTCTYRGTAATACCTATTAAGACRAATCTTCAAGAAAATATTCTATCTTTACAAATTGACGATGATTGGTACAAGGAAGTTAAAGATAATACCAGACAAGATACCATGATGGTACCAAGGTATGAAGGTTATTCATTTGACAACAATGGATTGTTGAGGTATAATATAAGAATTTATGTATCRCCAAACAACCAATTAATAAGTTTGATTTTAAGCGAAGCCCATCGAGCAATATACATGGCTCATCCGAGAGTCATGAAGATGAAGGTAGGACTTAATCCTTTATTCTTTTGGAAATGAATGAAAGCATACATAGTTAGTTACGTGGCGAGATGTCTAGAATGCCAGCAAGTGAAGGATGAACATAGACATGCAACATGATTGTTATATCCACACGCTATTCCTGAATCGAAATGGGAGGTCATTTCGACGGATTTTATTGTTGGATTTCCACTAATGGCAAGGAGACACAATTCGATTTTTGTGGTCGTTGACACTCTAACAAAGAGTGCACACTTTATTCCAGTGTATACGACGTATTAGGCGTCGGATATAGCTCTAGTTTTTGTTAGCAATATTGTGAGACTACATGGTGTACCAAGGAAGATCATATACGACTAAGGATCGGTGTTTACTAGACGATTTTGGACTAGTTTCCAAGAGGCCTTGGGAACGCAGTTGAATTTTAGCACAACATATCAACCCAAGACAGATGGACAAACTGAAAGGATGAATCATATTTTAGAGGATATGTTGTGTATGTAAGTGATGGATCAAATTAAGCGTTGGAAAGACTTCTTGCCATTAGTAGAGTTTTCATACAACAACAGTGACCAGAGTACAATTAAGATGGCATTGTTTGAGTTTCTTTATGGACGACCATGTTGGACGCCCCTGAGTTGGGACAAACTAGAGGATAGGATTCTGGTAGGACCAGAAGTAATCCAAGAAATGGAAGACCATATGAAATTGATAAGACAGGGGATCAAAGAAGCACAAGATTGGTAGAAACATTATGCCGATGTGCATCACATTGACTGTAGTTATGAGGTTGGCGACAGAGTTTTCTTGCAGGTAAAACTACATAAGAGTTCAATCAAGTTTGTAAAGGGTGATAAACTCTTTCCTAGGTTCATAGGACCTTTCGAAGTTGTTGAAAGGAAAGGGCTTGTGGTTTATTAACTAGCCTTGCATGATTCTTTGAGGCGCATGCATGATGTATTTCATGTATCTATTTTGCGGTATTATATTTCAGATCCATCACATGTTATTGACATGAGTTATTTGCAGGTTTCAGACGAAGGTTCTTTCATGGCAGAGTTAATCCGCATGTTGTACCATCGCACTCGACAACTACAACGTCGAATAGTCGACCAGGTCAAGGTCTAGTGGGACAATTATAGTCCACACTCGGCTACATGGAAGGACGCATATGACATGCGTCAACAGTTTCATTGTTTATTTGATAGATTAGATATGTAGTTCTATGTCAGATACATTTATTTACTTGCATTTATAGACTGTACAAAATTCAGGACGAAGTTTAAAACAAGAGGGTGTGTCTGTAACATCTTGTTCTACTGATCACACTTATATTGAATTCTTCTTTGAGGACACTTGCGTGCAAGTGATCCGATTATGGTACATTATGATTTCATTTCGATTATGAGTGATATATGATGATGATGTATTGTGATTTATTGTTACTTTCAAATGTATATGTATTGACAGATATTATTGATGAGTTCTCCTGAGTGTGCAGGACACATGATAGGTTATAGACAATGATGGCATCAATGGAATTCCTTGGACTCCAGATTGAGTCAGGGAGTGGATTGAATTTTGTTTGAGTATTTCATTTTACGCACATGTGATATATGATTGATTACAATATGATTATGTATATGGATTATTGACACTATTATTTGTCAGTAGATGCAAGCTTGATAATGATTACTAATCCAACTCACATAAGGAGTAAAGGGTTCATGCACAGAAACCAGACATTTGAGGGAGAGGTGTGGCAATGTCCCTGTCACAATCTACTAGCACTCTCGTCGTGATCTGAACTGTAGGTTAATGATTACCTAGTTCAAGACGTCCACGATGTCATGAGGGAAGAATGAGACAGTTGTTCACGAATAATTATAAGGGGTGCACAATAAGTAGGAATCTGTATTCCTTAGAATCCCTTAGTCTCTCAGAAGGTTGACCAAGTGGAGTGTTAACTCCAAGTGTCAGACAAACTTCCAAAACTAGTCAAAGGTGAGTGTCACCCTTGGAGCACGGAGGTGTGTCTTGAAGGGAATGCCGCGTAATTAAATAGTGAGTCAATAAAAATCTAGATGGCCTATAAAACATAATGAAATGGTTAGACCTTGTTAGAAAAAGAGTATTCATTATAAATTAATTTATAAGCTAATAAATCTAACAAGAGTCTAAGCCCAAATCTAAACCTGATTTTAAGTCTAAGTTTAAATAAGGGACTAATTAAAATACTAAACAAGTTAAGGAATTGAGATAAAATTAAACTCTAAGAAAAGATGGATTAAGAAATTAAAAGTTAGGTAGATGCACATGTGTGCATGAAATTAATAAAAGGGATTTTAAATAAAAAGAAATTAAAACATGAGAGAATAGGTGATATCATAGAATAACATCTTGAGTCAATCTACCACTAATTCTAACTAAAAGAAGACTCATAATCCAACTCTAACTAAGAACTAGTTAGGGGACACTCAATAAATGAGAAATTGGGGAACTAAGGGACAACTAAGAGAAAAAAAAATAGGAACGCATTGGGGAATGTGAGGGAAAATTTTTAAATAAAATAAAAAGGGTAATTACTTGTGCAACTTGGGGAGAGTGTGACAAGTGTATGGGTGAATAATCATAATTAAATTAATTAAAAAGTTAATTATTTATGCATGTGGACATGTGTCATTGGGGATTTTTCTATAAAACAAATGGAGAAGAAGGGAAAAGAATCTCACCTATGTATGTATTGTTATGTTGTCAAAAAATTTCTTGACTGAATTTTACTTGTAAGAGTTGGGTTATGAGACTTGAAAGAGTAGAAGCTCTTCCTTAAGAGACAAGTTAATAATCTGGGCATAGTGATCCTTTTCAACTTGATATCAATAGCATAAATTGCCAACTGGAATTATTGATATTATCGTTGTTTTTGGCAAAAATGTAATGTCTCTATAACTGTAACGGATCACAAATTTTGGTGGAATCGTTGATTGATTCCTTTCAATATTTTAATCTTAGTTTTATAATCAAGCCAACTTTGTCATTCCATGATCATGAATATTTCAGAAATGGGTTGATTCTTACGATTTCCTCCTTAACGCTTTGTTATCTAAATATGGTTGAGTAAGATTTTGACATTCTTTCTCCTTGGGGGAGGGGGGGCGAAGACCAGACATTCAAGTTTAATAGTCATATTTTAAGTTGTAATTGCTCAACAATCATACCCTTCATTCTCATATTTAACATGTTACAGTTTAAAGCATTGGTTCATTTAAAAAAGTAATTGGAATTATATATATATATATATATATATATATATATATATATATAAGTGCATGTGTATTGTGAGAATTGTCTTACCTCTGTCACGATGTCACGAGAATAAAAACATAGACTAATTACTTAAAGAAAAAGAAACTCTTATTGCAAAAACTTTTAAAATTTTAAATGGGTTGGTTGACGCAACGACGTAGCATTTATAATTTTATACCTTAGTTATATCTTGTAGATATTTATTATGTTGAATTGTAAATGAATAAAATTTTGGAATTGCACCTTCAATTGTTATTGGTAAGTACGCCTTAGCTGTAAAATTTATAGCGCCCATGCGCAGTTAACAATAGAGGGACAACATCGTTGAAATCTTCTTAGTGATTGATAGATTTTAAATTCGTATAGGGTTATGTGATTAATATTGTATCCACCATGTTTGTAGGGGTGTAGATCGATTGGTAAGTGTTATGTAAATGGAAGGAAACATGTAAAAAAAGGTCTCATGGTCAATTCTCACCCCGATTCTCACCCCGATTTACTTGTGCTCCATTTTTGCGGGCTGCGTGGAGCACCTGGGGGTATAGTGGTAGCGGACGAGTATCAACCTTGTGTCATGCGAGTACGAGAACCGTGAATTGTCGATTCCCCCAGTGCAAAAAAAAATAAAAAACTATTGTATCCAGCACACCTTGCATAGATAGTATGTTCTTCTAATTACAATGTGAATTTAGATTAAGCAATTCCTTAGAAAACTTAGTTTTAGATTGACAAATGATATTTGATTAGATAATAATCAGGTAAATAACTTTTAAGGAAATTGTTTATAGTTTGAAATGAATAATTACTAGAATTAACACTACTTGTGCAATTTGAGTCTATTAACTAAGGCACTTTGTGTAGTATCAGTTGAGATAATTAAATGATTTTATTTGTACACTCCAATGTTCCACTAGAATAATTCCTTAAACTTTTGTTAGACTGATGTATTGTTTGGTACTTGATGAACTTATATAATTTAAATTAACTAAGTTAAAAGTAAATTGGTAAATTGGTAGTAGATCTTTGTTTTTACTAAATGTATAACTTAAGGGTATGAACTTTACATGCTAGAGTTGTTATATATGTCAATTGGTGTTGGCATCTCAAATTGTTATGATATTGTTATTTTTATTTTATTTTTTTTAACAAGAAAGTGGAGTTTATATTAATGTAGCAGTGGCATGACCACTATGAAAACATCTACATAGTTCAGCCATGCAACCTGTGTATGAATTCCAAAATTATATATATCGGTGTCATAGTACAAAGCCCAGAAAATCCCAATCTGTCTTAGCTTCCAAAACTTGGCTCATATGAAATTAAAAACCGACATACAATATGTCTGCCAAATAACCAAAAATGGGCCAGATCCATTAGTGGAGAGGAGAATAGTTACACCTATTGTTCCGGGTTTGAGGGTCCTTCGTTCAACAGAGCCTTCACCCCTGCTTCATTCTGGAGGGTCAACCTGGTGGCTTGAAGCTCCATCTTTTCCACCCTGGATTCCAATTCCACAATTCTACCATCGACATGTTGCGTTGTGTGTGTGAGGGGCTCTACAACTTCCTCTCCAATTTGAATTAGATCTTCCTTGAGCATCTCGAACCTTCTGCCACCTTCCCCGTCCAGCCTGAGAAGAAATCCTCTATGTGTGTTGAGATTCTTCTTCAGGTCACAGATTTCTTGTTCCAGTGAGGGAGGGGGGTTGGGAGGAGCAACAGACTTAGAGCTGGAGGCCATTGGGCGGATTGGGGAAATAGATGACAGAGTTTCAAGGGAAAGGGGACAATCACAAAGGATCGAGCAAGACAGACATTCACCCAAGGGAGATAAGGATGAGTTGCAGGCTTCTGCCACCCTTGATTTATCTGCAGTGCGAGCGTGCGACACCATGATTCGGAAAGGCCTCGCTCGAGCGCCTTGTGGGAGGGAGATGGGTTCAGTACAGTTCTGCATGAGGGGCATGAGAGTAGACTCATGCGAGGAAGAATGCAGTGACACAAACTAGGGGAAGAAGTACCAACGCACGGGGGAAGCGACAGATCAGTGTGATGGAGAAATGTTTCCACAGATCGGAACGCGTGGAGGAGAATCGTCCAGATGCCACCTGTCTCAAGGTATCCAACTAAATGCCCGCCACAGACCGTTAAGGAAAAGGGGCGAAGGACATGGTCCCATTGAGAGAGAGTTGACCCTTTCTCAAGGGGGTGGCAGCTTTAGCTGCCTGATCCGCTTCTCCATTTAATTGTCGGAGCACATGGAAACAAAACAATCTTTCGGAAGAAATTAGAGAGTCGTTGGATTTTCTTGAGGAGTTGTCGAAGTTTCATTTGGTTTGGTAACGACTTGGTGACCATGTCTTGTATTAGGATCCGAGGAATCTCCTATCACTGTAATTTCGTTGATGCCTAGCTCACGGACTTAGGTGAGTCCTTGTTAGAGACTCAGAGCTTCTGCCATGTTATTGGTTTCTTCCCAGGGTCCCCAGGAATAGACCAATTCTCGGATTTCACCGGAGTCATAGAGAACCCCTCCCCCTCCTGCTACCCCTAGATTTCCTTTCGAAGCTCCATCAAAGAAAATGATGTGATTGTGTTGAGCCCGCCGCCATTCTTTGAACTCTGCTTGCTCCTTACGCAGTTCCCAGGATTCATAGAGATTCTTGGGGGAAGGGGGAGGAGGTATTAGATTTGGGGCGAGACTATGAATCTGGGCTTCTTCAGAAGGGGAGAGAGGATAATTATTGAATTTTGGCCAAAGGGAGGAGAGGCAGTCTCCGAAGAGAGCTTTAGATTTGACAGAAACATGGGTAGGGGTGGAGGACTAGTTTCTGAAAATTCGCGCGTTTCTTTCGAGCCAAATTTTCCATAGAATAAATTTAGGGAGGGTCAACCAACAACACTTAAGTTTATCTTTGGACTTGAGCGGAAAGGGGCATAAGGAAGTGCAGTTACTTAGAAGAGAGGGGATATCTGGATGGATTTGGACAGTCGGGGTGCACCTTGACAGGACTAAGCTCCAAACTTTTTTTGCGAAAAGACAGTTAAGGAGCATATGGTCGACTGATTCTTCGTGGGAGTAGTAGAGGGGGAATCTCGAGGGACATTCCAGCCTTTCCTCCTAATATTTTCACTTGTCAGAATACTATTATGTGCTAAGGTCCAAATAAAGAAGTGCACTTTAGGAAGACTTTTGACTTGCCAGATTTCTTTCCAAAGTGTCGAATTTCTTGGGGCCTGGGCCGCTGCAGAGAGGATTTTGTAGCATGTTGCTACTGAATAGTCCCCTGACCGACATCCCCAGCCTCGTTGGTACATGATTCTTTTAGATATTGGAGATTTCCCTTGAAGCAAAGAAATCAAAAKCTCTTTTTCGCAATGAAGCTGGGGGTGGMAATCAGGGAAGACCCAACTTACCCAGTYTTTGGTTTCGTCGCTTTGCCAATGGAAAATATCCTAAAGGGTACTATTATTTGAGCTTTTAGGGAGGCTTTGAGGAGATCCATGCCTAGTATAGTATCAATTGGGGGTTCCCCCATTATGGAGTCTTCCCATATTCAGATTTGCTTCCCATTGTCTGGAATCCAAGTAAGAGCAGGAGCGAAGAAGATGTGTTATTTTGAGAAAACAAAGAAGATCGGAGAGCCATGAGTGGTTTTAGGGGGTGTGTCTAGACATCAGAGCCTCGAGCCAGTAAAATATTTCTTCCAGATAGCTCTTTTGCACCAGGAGAACCTCCCTGACACTACATTCCAAAAAAAATTTGCTCCTAGGGCCAAATTTTGGATGTGCAGATCGCGGAGCTGAAGACAACCTTCAGGGATGGGTCGAGAAATTTTACCCCAGCTAACCAGTGGGAGTTTATTATCATTTTTTTTCCTCCTTTCCATAAAAAATGATGCAACAAGGCTTCAATTTTAGTGATAATGCCTCTTGGAGCCAACAATATTGAACATTGATATATTGGAATGCTTGATAGGACAAATTTTATAAGGACTATCTTACCTACTGGGTTTAACCAGCTTGAACCCCAGGTGCTTATTCTAGCTTTGACTTTGTCAACTAGGGGTGCTCATTAAGAGGATTTGGCAAAGGCTTTAAAAATGGGGACTCCTAAGTACTTGAAGGAATCCCATTGAGTTTTGCCCGTTATTCCCAGAATTCGGATGATGTCAGTCATCTCCCTCGAGGTACAATTCCAGCCATAGATTTGAGTCTTCCTGTAGTTGATTTTTTTGCCCGAGATGGCTTGGCATTTGTCTATCTCAGTTTTGAATTTTCTGGCCGAGTGGTTGCTTGCGCTTCCAAGGAGAATGGTGTCATCGACGAATTGAGCATGATTGATATATTTGAACCCTCTGGCTATGCGCAGTCCCATTAGCTCTTGGAGAAGTTGACTCTGGTCCAGTTGGAAGATTAGCACCGATGCCTGGATGGAATAGAGGAGCGGGGAGAGGGGACAACCTTGCCGTAAACCTCGAGAGGCTTGGAAGAAGCCAGCTTCTCGGTCGTTGACCAGAGGTGCTATCCAAGATCTTTCAATGCAAGTTTGTGTCCACTTGACAAAGGAATGGTCAAACCCAAGCCATTGCATTACCTAAAAAAGAAAGCTATGTCTTACCCTATCAAAGACATTTGCAAGATCTAGTTTGATTATCATACCTTTTTCTTTTCGCGTTTGGCTTGAGTGAATGACCTCCTAAACAAGGAGTATGTTATCACTGATGTTTTTTCCCTTGATGAAGCCACCTTGATTTTCTAGAATGATTGTAGGCAAAACAAAATTGAGCCAGTTGGCCATGATTTTAGTGATAATTTTGTAACCAATGTTGCAGAGGGATGTTGGTCTAAAACGATCGAAGGAAGTGGATCCTTTTTCCTTTGGGATGAGGGCTAGGAAGGTGGAGTTGATGCTTCCTCCAAGATTGTTGCGGGATTGTGATTTTTCAATCATTCTATGGAGGTCGTTCTTAATAATTTTCCAACAGACTTGGATGAACTGGGTTGTAAAGCCATCTGGACCTGGGGCTTTGTCAGGCTCCATATTGGCTATAGCTTTCTTGATTTATTTTTTAGAGATCGACACTATGAGAGTTGAGTTGTCTTTCAAGGAGAACCTTTTGGGAATCAAGTTTAGGACATCACAGGTGGAAGCTTCTGAGGGAGAGGGCCCTTCTGTATAGATATCTTTGAAGTGTATATGGGCAGCTTTCTTAATGTCTTCAAAGTTGGAGAGTGTTTTTTCTTGGGTGAGGATTTCTTTGATTGAGTTGAACTACTTTCGACCTTCTGCCTATTTGTGGAAGAATCTTGTGTTTTTATCCCCCGCTTGGAGCCAAAGACTTCTATATTTCTACTGCCAATAATTCTCCTCCTGACGGTAATCCCAGTGGAGATTCCTGTGTAGTTGATGTTCTTTTTCCAAAGAAAGGGGGTCTATGGGGAGGAGATCTTCCTAGATTTGATGTTGTTCCAGAGCGTGTCACACTTCCAGCTGCTGATGGAGGGGAGTTTTGAGGGATTTAGCCTAGGATTTAAGATCCACTTTGAGTTTCCTTAGCTTCTCTTCCCAGATGAAGAAGGGAGATCCCAAAATTACATCCTTCCAGACTGAGGAGACAAGATCTAGAAACCCTTCATGATGAATCTAGGAGGGGATAAATCAGAATGGGATGAGGCCAAGGTTGTAGTCTTGCGAGATTGCTAAGAGGATAGGTTTGTGGTCTGAGGCATTA